>JARVZY010000271.1:0-59659 GCA_030686995.1 Artemisia argyi
AACTCTAATCTAACATTGATGAAAATTAAGCTAAACTACCACTAACTACTGCTACTAACTAACACCTCCTTCTTCTGTCTATTTTTTCTTTTATAGACCAAGGAGTGTTCCTTAGCATTTCCCACCACCTTTTAGAGCCGTTGGATTGCTTAATTTGATCATAGCCATCAAATATAGTTTTGGCGGAAAAACTGGGAAGGGTAGTTTTAGTGAGTTAGGTGAGGGCAATTAATGGAGGGTTGGTGTATTTAATGGAGGAGGGGCAATTGAGGTGGACCACTTTGACTGGGGTGGATATCAAACGGGTAGGGAGATGGGCCTTGGAGGTTTTGGCTTGGGTATTGGCTGGTGGATTAGGGGTTGGTTTGGGTGGATTTGTTGGATTGGATTTGTAGTATCAAAGGGTCCATTTTGGTTTATTAAATATCACAAGGACCAAGTTTGTAATTAGGCCAAAAATGAAGGACTGAAAATGTACTTTCCCAAAAGTACTCCTGAGGGTAATTCCTGCCAAGTATGAATAATCCAAGGTGAAAATTGCAATTTTCCACTTATGGACCTCTAAGGACTAAAACTGCCATTTTACAAACTTTGAGGACTAAAACTGTAATTCCTTCAATCTTTCATTCCAAGGACCAATGTTGATAACTTGTGATTTCCCAAGGACCAAAATTGACTTTTTATCCAAAAATATTTCCTAGGGACCAAATCTGCCAAAATTGAAACTCCAGGGACTAAACTTGTAAATTCTCAAAACTTTTTACCCAATGATCATTTTTGATAATATTTGACTTTTAAAGGACTTGGGTTGACTTATCTTTCAAAATGAATGCTCAGGGACCAATTTTGACAAGTTTTGAAAGTTGGGGGACTGAAACTGCCAATTATACAAACTTTGTTCGTTTTTCATCTATTTTTACTCATTTTGCATCTGAAACATATAAAACACAATTTTGGGATATTTTCTGTATTTTGATGCATTTTGAGTGTTTTTAAATGTTTTCCAGTTCAGATTTGACCAAAAATGATGAGTGTTTGAGCACTCATCAGTTGTTATTAGGGTTTAGTTATAATCATATCACCATTCGGGCCATCATATCTCAGAAGTATATGCAATAATTGTTCGAGGAGTCAGGGCACTTTAATTCGTAAACCCAACAAACTCGTCAAAACGAAATATCCACATAGTACTCCTCGCATGAAGCTCCCTAGTATTGTGTTATGCTTCTAACTTTATTTAGGTTTTATACTTATATGATATTTTCACTTTTTACCCTTATACTATATATATTTACGTTTTCTACCCTAAATTTATATTACTTATATTACTTTTACTAATAACTATCTATACTTGACACAACTAGTCCCTAGACTTCTATGTTTTAAGTAACTAACCTTAGACTCTTAAGTTTTCTATATTTACCATTAAGACCTTTAATTTTTATAATATTTACAGTTTTAGTCCTTTTTAGTTTATACTTATTTTAATATCTATCCTAGGGTTTTAATATTATACAAAACTAGTCCTTACACTTATAACTTCTAGGAAATGTCAAAAACAGTCCCTAGACTTTATAATTTCAGGAATTTAAGATATATAGCCTTATGCATGTAAAGTTTTGCAAAACTAGTCCTAAATGCATGTAACTTATATTTTATCTAGAAACTAAGTTTTCTAGCTTATGTTTTACTTATTTTAACTTATCTAGGTTATTTATAACTAATGTATGACTTAAAGGAATGACTTATAGCATGCATGCAAGTATATGACTCAATCTAGGGTTCTAAAATGTAAACTAGTAAATGGAATGGTTCAAGGCTCATGCAAGGGTTCGTAGAGTATCTAAGGCATCCTAAATCTATCCTAAGACTAAACTAAAGCTAAATGTAAGACTTACTTGGTTAGGGGAGGGTTTACATGGGTTTAAAAATAGGGTTAGGGTTTTAGCGATGGGAAATGGGACTCGATACCATGCAAGGTCCTCCTAGCTCGACTCTTAGCTCTTTTATGATCTCTAAACTACTACTAGGTACAGAAATTTAAGGTGGAAGAAGAAGTGTGGGATGGTTTTGAATGGTGAATGGGTCGCGGGTATTTATAGGGGTCGAGGGCGTGGTGGCCAAGTTTACTTAGCATGGTGATATTCTAACGTGTAAGGAGGAGGGAGGGTGACAAGGACGAGCAAGAGATGACAAGGAAGAGCTAGAGGAGTAGCTAGGGGGCTTCAATGGCGGTTTGGGGAGTAGGTGGTGGCGGTGAAGCCGTGGAGGCGGTTTAAGGGAAAGTGGTGACAAGTAGCTTACAAAGAGGTGTCACACCTCCTAGCTTGGTAGCTTAGAGGTTCTTGTAAGCTGCTTAGGGTGGTTAGGGATGGTTTAGGGTGATTAGGGGTGGATTAGTGGTGGTTTAGTGGTGGTTTTGGGTGGATTAGTGGTGGATTACACAAGTAGGTGATGCACCTACTTGTGTGGGTCCTTAGAGGTGTTAGGGTGTGTGCTTGGGTATGACTAAGGTGTTAGGATGCTAGGTTGAGGTGGTTGAGGTGCTTATGTTTAGGTTTTACTTGTTTTAGTTAAGTTTAGACCTAGTTCTACTTACTAAGTGTTTAAGGTTTTACCTAAGGTTTAGTGCCTAAGTTAAGTTTCTAAGAGTGTCTAGTGACTAATCCTAAGTCCTAAAGGGTTTATTCTAAGTGAGGGTAACTTATGGGAAAGGTTTGGGAAGGTTTGACCTAGTTTTGTAACCTAAATGACCTAAGTGTGTCTAGTGAGAGACTAGGGTTTATCCTATGGTTTAGTGCCTAGACTAGTGTCCTATGAGTGTCTAATAACTATTCCTAAGTTCTAAGAGGCTTATACTAAGTAGTAGTGACATATGGGGAAGTTTTAGGATGGTTTAGACCTAATTCTAGTTAATTATGACCTAGTTATGGTTTTGGGCTTATGGGGTTTGTATCTAAGTTCTAAAGGGTTTATTCTATAGCCTAATGGTCCTAAGATATCCTAATATTCATAAGGAAACTCATACTTAAGCCTTGGACACAGTCATACTAGTTAAACTAAGCATATAGGTTCAAATAAGCACATAATCCTACTTAAGTTTTAGTTAGTGTTTATCAGGGTTTTGTGTTATGTTTAGTGTTTTAGATTGGTGAATTACTTATTATGGTGTTGTTATGATTTTATTCTTGACATACCTGAGGTTTATAGGATGTGAGTGTTGAGTTATTTGGCTTGTGTAGATACGTGAGCAGGTCTAGTGAGTCATGCAAGTAATAATGCATATAAAAAGCAAAAATTTACCTGTGAAATACCTACTATAGGTATTTGTAATGGGAATGATAGTAACGGGTGTTTGTGGGTTGTTATACATTAGCATGAGTACATGATCTTCTCAATAACAATTATATCCACAGGCTGTATGGAGGGTGGTAATTTGGGTTAGGTTCAGGTTGATCGGTTATGTTGAGGAGACATTAGGATTATCTATTTTTTGGTACCTATAATTGCAAAGGTAATAATCTTTAATCTACTCAGCAAATTCAAGAACAATTATCATTTGGATTATCTATTTTTGTGGTTTATAGGATTACCTACAATGAGTACATGATCTTCTAAATATATGTTACTAAACAACCATATCTACTCAGCAAATTCAAGAACAGTTATCATTGGGAATATATTTCCAGATAATTAAAACCATCATCCAACATTGATAAACTATAAGTAAGTACGATTTAAGATGATCGTTTCACCTTTAGCAACCATAGTCATATATAATTCACTAACAATCAGTTTTCCCCTATCTAATCACTTAATTCCTAACGATACTATTCCCCAAGATAATGATCAATTCCCCAGACCTACCTATACTACACTACAACGATCTGGAACACTGCCTGGAGGATTGTAAAACCTTTTATGAGGGTTACAATTTCTCGCATCAGCAACAGAGCAGCTCAGTGGAACTAATTTAGGTAATGGTCCCTGATGCAAAGAAACTATGGGGGATACTATTGCTCAAACTAGGTTTGAGAATGTATATAAGCAATTCAATGATTCACCATTCGGAAGATGTAACACACTTCGAAGTGATGAGGATAGTATTAAACTAAATGAATTGATGGCTTTATGTACCATCTTACAAAAAGAGGTTCTTGACTTGAAGAAGACCACTTCCTCTCAACAAAATGAAATTATAAGTTTGAGGACGTGGGTTAAGAATCTTGAAAAGAAGAGAAGGTCAAGAAATCATAAGCTTACAAGATTATACAAAGTTGGTGCTACAAGCAAGGTTGACTCCTCTGGTGCAGAAGAGAGATTGGGTGAGGATGCATCCAAACAGAGGAGGAGTATGGATGAGGAGATGCTGGATGCGGGAACAAATGTTGTTGATGAAGGTAATGATGTTGGTAATGTTGTTGAAGAAACAGTTCAAGATAATGCTGCTAAAGTTAGTACTACTAGTGTTAATATTAGTGCTACTACAACAACTGTCATAATTGCTGATGAAATTACCTTGGCTCAAGCTCTTTCTGATCTAAAAAGTACAGAACCCAAGAAGAAAGGGATTGTCTTCAAAGAGCTGGGTGAAACTACAACAACAACAAAAATAACTTCACCACATGGCAATGGGAAAGGCATATTGGTAGAACCTGTGAGTAAGAAAGATCAAATCAGGCTTGATGAAGAAGTTGCTTTGAAATTACAAGCTGAATTTGATAGTGAAGAAAGGATTGATGCTGAGAAAGCAAGACTTCTATCAAAGAAAGAAGAAGCCAACATTGCCTGATGTACACATGGGATGATGTATAGGGAAAGATTGATGCTGATTATCTATTGGCTATAAGACTGCAAGAAGAAGAAAGGGAAAAGTTGTCTGAGGTTGAAAAAGCTAAAATATTTGTACAACTCTTAGAGATAAGGAGAAAGCACTTTGCAGCAAAGAGATCAAAAGAGAAGAGAAAGAAACCACCAACAAAGGCTTAACAAAGAAAGATAATGTCAACTTACCTAAAGAACATGGAAGGATGGAAGCTTATCAAGTTGCAACATTTTGACTTTGAGACTATCCAAAAAAAAGTTTGACATGGCAATAAAAAGGGTAAATACATTTGTTGACTTAAAAATAGAGTTGGTGGAGGGCAGTAGAAAGAGAGCAAGAACAAAGATGGAGCAAGAGGTTACTAAGAAGCAAAAGGTGGATGATGATCAAGAAACAGCTAAGCTTAAACAGTAAATAGTGATCATACCTGATGAAGAAGAACCAAAATTGATGCTATTCCTTTAGCTTCTAAGCCTCTAAAGATTGTTGACTGGAAGATATATATATATATATATATATATATATATATATATATATATATATATATATATATATATATATATATATAACAAGAAAATCTACTGGAAAATCACAAGAGCTTATGGAAATTCATAGCTGTATACTATCTTTGGTCAGATGCTTAAGAGTTTTGACAAAGAAGATTTGGACGATCTATGGAAATTGGTTAAAGCTAAGTATGGGTCAACAAGGCTAACAGAAGAGCTGCGGGGTGATCTGAAAACAATGTTTGAACCACATGTAGAAGATTCAATATGGAAAGCTCAACAAGGATATAAAGTATTGGAATGGAAGCTATATGACTCTTATGGAGTTCATTCCATGATGATGCAGTCTATAGTGGTAAAAGGGGGTAATAGGGCATAGAGTTTTACACAAAAATACACAGATTTACACAAAGTCATATAATTCTTATAGCTTCAAGGTTTTGTAACCCTAATACTATTAGAGTATTTGTATTATTCTTAATAATATTGGAGCTTGATTGTTTGTTGAGGTATATACTTTACTGTTTCATTAAATTCTTCTAAAGATCAAAGATTAGATTCCATATAATCTTTAATACATCGAATTTTTAATACATTCATACACAGTTTCTACCATAGTTGTGTTAGATTTATGTAATATAACTAAACCTTAAACAAGCTTAAGGAATTTAATCTAAGTTCAACTGGGATTCAACAATTTGAATTTGTTGTTGCCATATTTTATTTTGAAATCTTCTTCTAACTTTATTATTATAATAACTGAGTCATTTATTATTGTTGCTATTTATTTTGTTTGTTATAGATACATATAATTGTTCTAATTCTTTTATATCGTAATGGCCTGGATTAATATATTCTAATTGATAAACGCATGTTTCAGCGTTAATGATTTGTAATTCTTGATTTAATATTTTTATACCATTCATATTCTTAGACTTAAATATCATAACATTTCTTTTAATTCTTCATTATTAGTATGTGTATTAGAGGATTCTCCTCTTGTTACTGAAATTGGTTTTTCAACTTGTGGTATCCATACTAATGATATATCAAATGTTGATTTTCTACTTCTTTCAATGTATCTATTTTTTGAAAATAAGTTTGGTGTCTCAAGATTGAGTAATGGTTCAAAAATTTTATCGCTATAAATTCTATCATTTGAAAGAAGTAGAAAATCAACATTTGATATATCACAAGTATCGATACCACAATATAACTGAAGTTGCATTTTTTACTTACAAATTTGAAGCTATTGGGATTTGAGCGAAAATCTACAAAATTTAAAACAAAGGATATGTTAATATGAGAGAGAGAGAGAGAGAGAGAGAGAGAGAGAGAGAGAGAGAGAGACGAAATGCTGATAACTTTCATAAAAAACATGTAATTTTCTAAAATACACTCGTTCTCAATACATTGTATTTTTAGTTATTACTTAGTTTACTAAACTAAATAGGTGAAAAATGAACTTAGTTGAAAATCATAATTTTTTGTTATTAATTTCAAATATCCTTACTTTCATGATGAATTCATATATACCCAAACTGCAATCATTGAATTTATAATCTTCTTTTTACTGCAGTTAGGAAAAAATAAATAAAAAATGCACCCGGTCACTTTTAGCTCTGGTTTTTTTAAGGGTCCCAGCATAGTGGATGGTGGTCCAGGAGGACCCTTGAGGAATTACATTGTAGGGCAGTGCCCTTGCTCGAATGTCACAATTATTATTGGCTTGGCCCGTATGGAATTATAGGCCTCTAATTCGCGATCTTGAGGAACAAGTTAGGTTAGGCTTCTAAACAGCGTTTCACCTCTATAAATACAACTCTAATGTAATTGTGACACATGTACTTCATTCGATAATAGGATAATCTCTCTAATTCAGCCATAGACGTAACACGATTGCTCTGATCGTATACATGAACCAAGTAACTTCTTTGTGGAATATTGTGTTATAGACTATAGTGTTTTCATGAATTAGTTATTCTCAAGAGTCAAGAAATACTTTGGTAGCATAATAGATACGTTGAAGACTTTATTTATTTATTTATTGTTGTTGTTGTTGTTGTTGTTGTTGTTGTTGTTGTTGTTATTATTATTAAGGTAGTTATTAGCAGTTAGGATTTAACAGTTATGTTAGTTAACTATAGTTAAGGTAGTTATGACAGTTATGTGTCAAGGGACACAATGGTTAGGAATAACTGTCTATGTGTCGTTTAGTTATGTATATATACGTACAATGTTGTCTTTAAATATATCATTCAAGTATTAATAAAAAACCTTTGTTGACATAGTTTGCCCCATAAACTGTTTCATTAATTTTCACACAATTTGTCTCACATTCAATCATAGAATCATGGTTCATTACAAAAACATTATGCAACACAATTGGCTTGGTTATAGACATGTGCAAAAGTGGTATAAGAGCCACGACTCAAATCCTTGGGAGAAGCCAATACACAAACATGATCAGGGAATACACACAAGGAGATATTTGCAGAGAGAGACACAAAAGAGGCTATTTCCATGGAATAGTAGAAAGAAAATCTTATCTCCAAAAACTAAGGAGATGTTGGTGAAAAAGGTGAAAGAAATTTAGGCTTTTAATGCTTCAAGGATGCCTGCAAAATCCAAAGATCATGGGAAGAAAATTGCAAGTACTCAGAAGGAGAGAAGAGCAAAGTGCTACATATGTAGAGAAAGAGGACATGTTTTCTGGACATGTGATGTGTCATTGTATAGGTGATTGTTCCTTATCAAGTTTTAATATTTATATTTTGCCGACTTAACCTATAACAACACTAACGGGCAGTGTACCCGATCAATGTAGCCTAGTTGGTAAGTAGGGTGTCGATCACTAAGAGTAAGATTTCTAAAATACTAATTCTAAAGGTATTCGACTCTACTAAATTAACCTAAACTAAAGCAAAGGGGGGTTCAGCCTGAGAGACTGGCACGAGTTTGGTTTTATGCTAAACTAATTAAACTAACAAATAATAGAAGCTTGAATATATCAAATATAAGAAGAACGTGTTAACCAAGTTTAGTCATATATGATTAAGTTCTGATAAGTTCCTAAGACATGTAGCGATGGTGCTCAAGACTAGGCGCGATCAATCCTACCTCTAGTTTCCCTAGAGTCGAGATTCCATTATAATTAATCCTGTCACAACTAATAGGAACCCGTATAAAGCTGCTTAATAATTACTATGTTTATGATTAAGTAGCTTGTCACTTGTTTTATTGCTAGTTTTATATGAAGTGTATTGTAATCTGGTCTTACTCATTGGATCGCAGTATATCGGTGAGTAAACCCTTAATGATCACTTATGTCTATCCTACTTATCTAAAGACGTTAGGTTAAATAGGCGTGGGGTGGATATGTCAATTCAGTCCACGGGCTCAGCTAGACACAGAGGTTATCAAAGCACTAATATAAGTCACCAAAGACCTCAACATATAAACTTTAATTAATGGGAAAGTAATATTAAGGGGACTGTACGATGTTCCGTATTCACATATCACAAGCCCATCTATCCTGATGAATTAAAGCTTACTAATAGAATAAAACAAAACTACTTAACATAAGTAATTAAAACGAAGACTGAGCAACCAATCGAATTAGAAACAAATCAAAACATCAAATAGCCGATACGGCGCATCGGATTGTAATCTTTGACTTCTTATTTAAGCTTCTAATCTTCACTTGATCTCTTGAATTCTTGGTAAGGATTGTATATAGCCGATACGGCGCATCGGATTGGTCCGATGCGGCGTATCAAGGTAACTTCGCGTGGGGTCCAAGATTATTATATTCTAGAATATTCATACACCGCCTTTAGATGCGGCGTATCTTCAATCTCTTATGCGGCGCTTGTTCTTCTGTATCTTGGATCATCTTTTGGTGAAGTCTTAAGATTGATAAGACGTATGTCTGGAATGTAATACGGCGTATCCTTCGTCAGTTCAGTAGACTTTTCCATATTGATCCATTTTGCTCCAATTTACGTCCAAAATAGCCAACTTTCACTAAATGCTTGTTTATAACTGAGAATTACAAAAGTAAGCGATTAAGTATCGATTCTCATATAACATAATATAAAACAAGCGAATAACATAGGATAAATGATGTCAATAAAATCTACTTATTTAATGTCATCAACATGTCAAAACAAGAAGAAGATTGCCAGGGTTCAATTGCAAACGAAATCAGTGGAAAGCACAAACAAAAGTGATGTAGAGAAGGTCAAGTATCCAGAGAAGATTCATGTAATCACTGATTACATGATAGAGGGCACAAATGATGCAACTTGGGATAAAGTGTGGTATGTAAGCAGTGCTTACAAACACTATATGTGTCCAACAAGACTGTTATTCAAGAAATTGAAGTACAAGTTCAAGATGATTGGAAAGGAAGAGACTGAGAAGAAATTCATTTTCTCTTATGGTGTTGGTGATGTCACTGTGGAAGCAAAAGATGGAAACATGGTGATACCACATGTTCAATATACCCTAGAAGTCACTTTAAACATTCTCAGCATTGATCAACTTGAAGAACAAGGATATATTGTGAAGTACAACTATAACAGGTGTACTTTACACTATATGTTTGATGAGAAGAAGCAAGGAACAGAAGTTTCACAAGAAAAAGATATCAATGAAGAAGATGGATCAAAAGATGTTGTCATTGAACACAAAAAATTTCTAGATGAATATTTTGAATCCATAGACCCAAAAGAAGAATGTTCATTGGTGAATGGGTTGGAAGACTTGAAATGGGACAAAAATGACATTCATGATTATGTGGATGAGGAGTACATTAGTTGGAATGGTTCACTATATGCATTAAAATAAATTCATTTGCAAGGTTCTTATCCTTTTTAAATCTGTTAAAAAAGGATAACATGGTGTACAAGCATTGTGACATTTTCAGTAAGAAGTATGTAGAGATGTTGAAGTGGTTTTATCTAGTTTATCTGAATTATGATATGCTAGAAAAGATACCACCAGTTATAGGGGTGATGGAAATCAATTTGCTTAGTCTGCACAAGATATTTGATAACCTTGGAGGCTATCTGTGTGTTACACTTGGTGACAAATGGAAGACAATTGCAAACTTACAAGGCCTGACAAAGGATGATGGAGAAGCAGTGAAAGATTGCTACAAAAGTTCATTGACATGGTGCAAGTATATTATGAAACAACAAAGATGCCTTGGTATGAGAAGCCTAAGGAAGATGTTGTTGAGAGCAGTGCTAATGCTAGGTTAAAAGATCCATAAGGCAAAGAAAAGGATGATGCTGGAAGAGAGGAGTCACTAGATGGAATACATGATCAAGACAACAGAGTTTGGGGTCAGGTTAGAAAGCAATGTGGAGAAAGAAGCAGAGGAAGGCAGCACCACAGATAGCAATGACTTTGTTGTCATTGTTTAAAGATTAGAAAGAAAATCACTCAGTAGATTGTTTGACATTAATGAATTAGGGGGGAGATGTTGACCACTTAATCTCATTAGATGTCAAAGTTCAATATGTAATCAATATATACTTAGTATAAATATGTTATGGGTCTAATTGCTGTTGGATTTAGTGTCCAAGGTCATAACTAATTGGTAAGACTATCGTTAAAAGTAGAGTCCTTTTTGGGTCGCCCTCAGTGAACCGTAAAAGAGAAAATGATTCAAATAATAGGTTACGGCATAACCACGTTTTGATGTTATGTCATAACAAGGTATTTGGCATTTTTTGGAAATGTCCCACATCGCTCTAAAAGGTAAACCAAACTCCTACTCTTTCCTTATAAATATAAGGAGCATGCCAAGGCTTTCAATTGCTCATTCCCTTCTTCTCATTCTTACTTCTTATAAGAGTCTTTCGTGTATCGGGACCTTAGGAGTTCGAATAGATTTTCTCTTTGGTTCGTGGGTGTGAGCTATTAGAGGTACTCTCATTTGGGTACTCGCCTCCAAGTTCGACCAAGGTGGTCCGTGTAAGAAATTCGACTTTCTCAAAGGTTAGTAATTTTCTTATTACTTATTTAATTATTTATTTCTTTTAAGTTGCTTTTAGTTAATTAGGTTTAGATCCTTTAGGGTTTAGTTCCCTTCTTGCCCTAGATTATTATTATTTACGCTGCGTATTAATCTAGTTGGGAATAGAAAACCCATCAGTGGCATCAGAGCTTTAGCCTAATTCTATTAGCACTTAAAAAGTAAATTGTTAACATGTGATAAGTGTAAATAATAATTGTATATTATATTATTGTCTTTTGATCATTGAATGTTAATATCAATTTACATTTTGAACCTTATATTTTAAAATGTTTAAAATAGAACCTTAAAGTTTAAAATGTTTCATTTTTAACCTTATATTTTAAAATGTTTAAAATAGAACCCTAAAGTTTAAAATGTTTCATTTTGAACCTTATATTTTAAAATGTTTAAAATAGAACAAAAGTTTAAAATGTTTAAAAGAAACCTTATATATATTATAATTGTTATATTATTTGAAACTACTAAAACAAAATTCCCGTTTTAGATATATAGAAAATGTGAATAGTATGCTAACCCATGAAAACCGCACATCTATCATATGGGCTATTAATGGAGCGTGTGTGGTTTACCGGCACCTTAATAAGAGAACATAAGTGAAAGGTGATGTGGGTCTCGCGATTCTCGGGCTGACTCGAGCCGGGTACCACGCGGGTTTTGCATGGTTAAATTCAGTGTCTTATTCATGATCCTCGGCATCCCAGTCATGAATTGTAGATAAGCATATACGAGATTAACATGCCATTGATCAGAATCAATGAATCTCAAAAGAACTAGGAATTTCCTAGAGAATGAAATTGACAAAGACATTGTCTACCTAAAATAATTTCGTGATGTGATTACGGCAACCCTCTTCATAAAACGAATCTAAAATATGGATCCTAGCCTTAATATAAAATTGAGTAATTGATTAAGGAATATTCATTCTAAACTAAAATTATTTTATCTTATAGATGTCTACTGAAAATGGTGTCAATCCTCCCGTTCCCAATCCCTCACATAACCCAAACTTCTCATTACTCTCAGTTCTTGGGAGGGAAAGACTCACCGGTCCTAACTATATGGACTGGATGCGAAACCTTAGGTTCACCCTAAGGTACGAGAACAAAGAGTATGTTCTCGATGAGAAAATTCCCAAAATTGATGATGATTCAACCCAAGAAGAGATTGAAGCTCACCGAAAGCACTATAATGATGCAAACAAAGTGTCATGCATCATGGCATCGTCCATGAGCCCTGAACTGCAAAAGACTTTTGAGAACACTTGGGCTTATGAGATGAACCAACAGCTCAAAGAAATGTTTCAGGCAAAGGCAAGCAAAGAACGCCTTGATGTTGTTAAATCCCTCATGGCTTGCAAACCAAAACCTGGAGCCTCTGTTTGTGCTTTTGTCTTAGAGATGAAAGGGTACTTTGACAGATTGGGATCTCTGAACATGGTATTCGATACTGAGCTTTCTATCAACATAATCCTATCTGGTCTGCCAGCTGATTACAATCAGTTTGTGCCCTCGTATCAAATGAACGGGAAAGAGACCTCAATAATGGAACTCCATAGCTTGTTGCAAACCGCTGAGCAAGGGATCAAGAAGATTGATATGCCCTCTACTTCAGCGGCTCCTGTGTTGACTGTTGGTCATAATGCAAAGAAAAGAAAGACTTCTCATTCCAACTGGAAAGGAAAGGCCACAAAAGGAAAGTCCGATCATGGGTATAAGAGAAAGGCTGAATCTGATATTGCACCGACAAGTGATCCAAAGGAAGCAGTGTGCTTCTACTGCAACACAAAGGGACATTCGAAGCGTAGCTGCCCAAAATATCTGAAGGACCTCAAAGATGGAAAGGTCGAAATGGGTAGTCACTCAGGTATGTTTATGATTGAACTCCACAATACTACAACTTCTGATTCGTGGGTCTTGGATACAGGGTGTGGTACTCACATTTGCACTGTATTCCAGGGTCTAAAGGAAAGTAAGAAGTTGAAGCATGGAGAGCTCAACTTAGCCATGGGGAACAGGAAAATCACACCTGTGACGAAGATTGGAAAGTACGAGCTCATGCTAAAGTCTGGAGTTAGGATAAATTTAAATAATTGTTGTTATTCGTCAGAAATGACAAGAAACATTATTTCATTCCATGTTTTGTTTAAGGAAGGTTATCAATTTTCATTTGACAATGAGAATGGAGATATTTTGGTTTATTCAAATGGTTGTTTTATATTTAAAGCTTCTCCTTGCAAAGGCATATATGAAACTGTTGAATGTATTAGTGATAATGGCAATGTGATTTTAAATGTTGGTTCGTCTAATGAGCTTGATAAATCAAAATTGTGGCATTCTCGTCTTGGGCACATAAACAAGAAACGCATCGCCCTACTCCAAAAGGATGGAGTGTTGGAATCATTCGACTTCAAATCGGATGATGTATGCGAGTCTTGCTTATTGGGAAAGATGACTAAATCACCATTCACAGGAACATGTGAAAGAGGTGAAGGATTATTGGACTTAGTACACACGGATGTGTGTGGACCATTCCGATCAAATACAAAAGATGGAAATCGCTACTATGTTACATTTACTGATGATTTCAGTAGATATGGATATGTTTATCTGATTAAACATAAGTCGGATACTTTTGAAGTATTCAAAAGGTTTCAAAATGAAGTAGAGAACCAACTGGGCAGAAAGATAAAGGTACTCCGATCCGATAGGGGAGGAGAATACCTTAGTATCGAATTTTTCGATCATCTTAAAAACTGTGGTATAGTTTCACAGTTAACTCCTCCTAGAACACAACAACTAAATGGAGTTGCGGAGAGGAGAAATAGAACCCTGTTAGACATGGTTCGATCTATGATGTGTCGAGCAACACTTCCAATAAGCTTCTGGGGTTACGCATTAGAAACAGCTGCCCATATCTTAAATCTTGTACCCACTAAGAAGGTTTCGAAGACACCTTTTGAGATGTGGAAGGGAAAACGTCCTTCCCTTGGGCACATCAAAATCTGGGGTTGTGAGGTTTTCGTTAGACGAGAAGCTCAGGACAAACTAGAAGCCAGATCCGAAAAGTGTCTTTTCGTCGGTTATCCTAAAGAGTCATTTGGATATCTGTTTTACAGACCCAAGGATAATGTGGTGTTTATAGCTCGAAGAGGAACGTTCCTCGAGAGAGAAATGATCTCCAAAGAGGACAGTCGGAGTAAAATTGACCTTGAAGAAATTCAATATTCTGCCGATGAAGAACCTATAGTAAACACTGACACTCAACAAGAGGTGGTGACACCTGATGATATATCCTTACCCATTCGCAGAACAAGTAGTAGAGTAAGCAAGCCTTCTCAGGATCCTCAATTCTATTATGGTTTCCATATTGAAGAGGACAAGATTAGTGATAGTACACTAAGTGAGTTGGATGAGCCTGCCAACTACAAGGAAGCGATGGTAAGCCCTGAGGCTGCTAAATGGAAAGAAGCTATGAAAAGCGAGATTCAGTCTATGTATGACAACCAAGTTTGGAATTTGGTTGACACTACACTCGGTCTTAAGATTGTGAGATATAAGTGGATCTTCAAGAAGAAGACGGACATGGATGGGAAAGTACACACTTATAAAGCTAGGTTGGTAGTGAAGGGTTATACTCAAACCCACGGGATTGATTATGAGGAAACCTTCTCACCAGTAGCTAAAATAAAGTCAATTAGGATAATGCTTGCCATAGCTGCGTTTCATGATTATGAAATATGGCAGATGGATGTCAAGACCGCTTTCCTTAACGGAAAGCTAACAGAGGATGTGTTTATGGCACAACCAGAAGGTTTTGAAAATGCAAAGTATCCTAAAAGAGTGTGCAAGCTTCAAAAGGCCATTTATGGACTTAAACAGGCATCTCGTAGCTGGAATCTCTGCTTCCATGAGAAAGTCACACAGTTTGGATTTTCTAGAAGCGAAGACGAGTCCTGTATATATATCAAAGTTAGTGGGAGTATTGTAGTCTTCCTGGTATTATATGTGGATGATATACTACTCATAGGAAACGATATCCCAACATTACAAAGTGTAAAAGAATGGTTGGGGAAATGTTTCTCTATGAAAGATTTGGGAGATGCAGCATATATTCTGGGTATAAAGATTTACAGAGATAGGTCAAAGCGTCTTATAGGACTTAGCCAGGACACGTACTTAGATAAAATTTTGAAAAGATTCAAAATGGAGAATTCTAAGAAAGGGAATCTACCCTTACATCATGGCATAAAGATTAGTAAGGATCTATGTCCGAAAACTAATGAAGAACTGGACAGAATGAGTCGAGTCCCATATGCCTCGGTTGTAGGATCGATCATGTATGCCATGACGTGTACAAGGCCTGATGTCTCCTTTGCTTTGAGCATGGTGAGTCGACATCAGCAGAATCCTGGTTAAGGTCATTGGACAACTGTAAAGAACATTCTTAAGTATTTAAGAAATACTAAAGACAGGTTCTTAGTTTATGGTGGAGAAGAAGAAATCAGAGTGACTGGTTATAGTGATGCAAGTTTCCAAACAGATAAAGATGATAGTCGTTCACAGTCTGGTTGGGTATTTTTGCTAAATGGGGGAGCAGTGACGTAGAAAAGTTCAAAGCAAGATACAGTGGCAGACTCCACATGCGAGTCTGAGTATATTGCAGCTTGTAAGGCTTCAAAGGAAGCTATTTGGATGAAGAATTTCATTGGAGATCTTGGAGTTGTTCCAACTGTACAAGACCCTATTGAGATATTCTGTGATAATGAGAGTGCAGTCGCCTTGACTAAAGAACCCAAGGATCACAGAAAGTCAAAACACATTGAAAGGAAATACCATTTTGTTTAAAGAAAGGTAGAAGAAGGACACGTGATTGTGAAAGACATACGATCAGAGGATAATCTAGCTGATCCATTCACAAAGGCATTGGCTAAGTCCAAACACGATGAACATGCATGGAGCATAGGATTGCAAGATAAAATAAAGTTTTAGTTGTTAGTTTGAGTTTGAAACATTATAAACAATGATTGAAATCGTAATAGATTTGGTGATTAAATAATGGAGATTTGTTTATTTGCAAGTGTGCTACCATTTACTATTGTTTATCATTGTGTTTCATTTTTGCATGTTTAGAATCCACTTCCTGAGAACTTAGTTTGCTCAAACCTCCTCAGTCGTTCAAACTACTGGAAGTAAGTTTTGATTTAAGACTGTCATGGAGTGTTAGTAGATTGTCTATAAAGATTAGACATAGCATAGAGAATGCTGCAACACTCATGAGTACTTAATGGGAATTAACTATAGGACAAACCCGTACTTAGAGAGATTACTTCATGGATTGAGATCACGAGTAATTCTAAGATGATAATATCCTCTATTCTTAAAATGGAGATACATCGAGTATCTAGTTTTCAAGTCTGTTATACTTTAGTTTATTCAAACGCTGTGCGTAAATGCCAGTTATAAAGGGTATGCTAGGTATGACATGATAAGTTGACTAGTTCTATGTATTCAAAGTTTATTTGTTCCTTTCGCCTAAAAGGGAAAGCGATATCAATGGGCCCCTCGATGATTAAACATTGACTTAAATGTGCTAGGCCTAGCCGGGACTAAATTGATGTGTTCAATTCAGTAGTCTCATATAGTCAAATAATCGGAAATCGAGAAACATAATGTTGAACCTGGAGATTGATTAAAATCCATGTCTCAGGTTCATATGATATCAGTAGAACAAAGGAATAGTTGATCGCTTGTCTAAGGGCTGACTCTAAGATATGATTCAGAGTTCGGCAGTTGCATTGGATGGCACTCTCTGCTTAGTTAATCAGGATAGACTTAGACCAATTTTATAGTTGATGACTTGTCCAAGTGGGAGACTGTTGGATTTAGTGTTCAAGGTCATAACTAATTGGTAAGACTATCGTTAAAAGTAGAGTCCTTTTTGGGTCGCCCTCAGTGAACCGTAAAAGAGAAAATGATTCAAATAATAGGTTACGGCATAACCACGTTTTGATGTTATGTCATAACAAGGTATTTGGTATTTTTTGGAAATGTCCCACATCGCTCCAAAGGGTAAACCAAACTCCTACTCTTTCCTTATAAATATAAGGAGCATGCCAAGGCTTTCAATTGCTCATTCCCTTCTTCTCATTCTTACTTCTTATAAGAGTCTTTCGTGTATCGGGACCTTAGGAGTTCGAATAGATTTTCTCTTTGGTTCGTGGGTGTGAGCTATTAGAGGTACTCTCATTTGGGTACTCGCCTCCAAGTTCGACCAAGGTGGTCCGTGTGAGAAATTCGACTTTCTCAAAGGTTAGTAATTTTCTTATTTCTTATTTATTTCTTTTAAGTTGCTTTTAGTTAATTAGGTTTAGATCCTTTAGGGTTTAGTTCCCTTCTTGCCCTAGATTATTATTATTTCCGCTGCGTATTAATCTAGTTGGGAATAGAAAACCCATCAATTGCAGGGCTGCAATGGGTTGAACTTGGGTAAAAAACAATTAACCCAAACACCCATTATTAGCAATTAGGATTTAACTGTTATGTTAGTTAATAATAGTTAAGGTAGTTATGACAGTTATGTGTCAAGGGACACAATGGTTAGGAATAAATGTCTATGTGTCGTTTAGTTATGTATATATATGTACAATGTTGTCTATAAACATATCATTCAAGTAACAATAAAAAACCTTTGTTTACATACTTTGTCTCATACACTGTTTCATTAATTTGCATACAATTTGTCTCACATTCAATCACAGAATCATGGTTCATTACAAAAACATTATGCAACACAATTTGCTTGGTTATATACCTGTGCAAAATTATTATTATTATTATTATTATTATATTTTTTTTTCTTCTGAACTAAAGGTTAATTTTTGAAGACTTGTAAATCTAGCTATACGTTGAAGACATGTAAAACCTTTGCAATAAGCATTATGTTTCCCTCCAAATACTACGGAGTACAAGTTTAACGAGGATCTTGTAAGAGAGGTTTTAAAGGATAAAGAATCCTATTTCATACTCTTAGTTAATCCAAAATTTACATATTTACAGATATAAGATCATTTGAGGAGCAAACCTTTTTTTTAGGAGTAATCTCCACCCTCCATCTTTTCTCAATCTTTATTTGATCTAATAGATGAAATTAATCTCAACAATTTAAAAAACCCACTTTCATCATATTTTTTTTCAAATATTAATATCTTTCAAACCGTTAATCGTTAAGCGAAAAAAAATATACCGTTACGACGAGCATTTAATTATCTTTCTATAGATAGGCTATTTGATATATTTTCGACAATTTTTTTTTTCGTTTTTTTCACGTTTTTTTTTTCGTGCCCAAAAAAATCATATATGTTATTACATATCATATCATATGTGACATGTAATATCATATATGACTTTTTCGGCCACGAAAAAAAACGTAAAAAAAACGAAGAAAAATTTTTTTCGAAAATATATCAAATTGTCTATCTATAGAAAGATAATTAAATGCTCGTCGCGATGGTGTAATTATTTTCGCTTAACGATTTAAGAGATATTTAAATTATAAAAAATGAGTGAAATATTAAAATGCTTTTAATTTCAACCATTGATTTCTTTTTAGATGGATGGTGAGGATGAGTCTCTTGACATGTAAAAAAAGTTTGGCATTTAATATAGGATTTTGCTACATCCACATAAAATCGCTACAAAAAACTCCCACTCCCTGACGTGTCAGTGGGTGATTGGTTTTTTGTGGGTTCCACATCCCACTAAAAACCAATCACTCGCTGACACGTCAGCGAGTACGAGTTTTTTGTGAGGATTTTATGTGGATGTAGCATACCTCTTTAATATAACTCTCCTCCATATTTACTTTACGTTACAAAATAATGGCAAGTATCAAAGGTGCGCTCGAAATGCGATTACTTGCGTGTTCCAAAAGTAGGCCGCATAGCGATAGAAGACCCTTTTAGAGAGAAGAGAGAGAGAGACGACACTTACCATTATAAATTAAAGAAGTAATTAAGCAAATTTAATGAACTCAAAAACTGAAGAAATGGATCACAAACTCTTTGCTCGTATTAGTTTAGCTGCTCTACTTTGTTTCATCATGTTGATGTCCAGCAATTTAGCAAATGCCACTGATAAGTTTACAACCTCAAAATCTCAAGGTATGTATGTATGCGTATATCTTTTTCATATTCTCGTATCTATTTTTTCATTCTCAACTCGATAATAATCGTTAAGCTGTAATTGGTGTGAAGTTCATGTGGCTTCATGGTGGCGGAAAATCCTCCGTCTCTATCCGCCGGACGATCATAATAGGCGCAGGGATACGCATCGTGCTGATGATCCTATTCATGATGATCCTATTCAGGAATAATATAGATAACATCATTGTGATTGCCTTCTACAGATTACTGTTTTTATTATTAATGTACTAGATCCAAGATCCGTTGAACGGGCTAGTTCTGTAAAATTGATAAATGAAATAAGACGTTGTTGATGTAGATAACGACATTTTCTTTAATGTTAATATACAATACTAAAAGGAAAAATAAACATCACCACTACCGGTTCTTCTTAGAGGAGGAGGTGTCGGCTCGTTGTGTAGCCTCGTCGTCCGACGTGGAGCTCGCCACCACACCCTCTCTTGCTCGCTGTGGCTCATTGTGGAGGATCTCGTTGTCTGCGTGACGAGGGAGAAGACTGCAAGTTGTGTCCTTTTTTTTTTTTTTTTTTTTTTTTTTTTTTTTTATGGGTTTTATTGTTTATGTAGTATTTTGTAGAAAATGTTTTGTTTGAAATTTTGAATTTTAAATTTTAAATTTGAAATTTTAAAAATATCCCGACCTATGTGAAATTTGAAATTTTGAAATTTGAAAATTTAAAAATACACTCCTACTCATCTTGTAATCAAAATTTTGACGAACTATATTACCTGATTATATGTTTTTGGTGATAATAACTATTATGCATGACGAGAATTCTAGGGAATAACTTTATCACACACTATTAGGGCTATAAACGAACTGAACGTTCAGTGAATATTTCATGAACCGTTCCGTAAAAAGTTAGTTTATTTATTACATGAACGAACATTAACAATATTTTTCGTTCGTTTAGTTAAATGAACGAACATGAACAGATATTTTACATTCGTTTAGTTAAATGAACGAACATAAACAAAAGTCGCGTCCGTTCATTTATATTTCTAAACGTTCGTTTATGTTGATTTATTTTGTTTAGGTTCGTATATCATATATTCTAATTATATATTTTTAAACAAGTTGTTTAAACAAAACAACACTTATAAAACAAAATATTATACATAATTTAATAAACTTTATGATTGTTTTAATATGTTCATTTATGTTCGATCGTTTATGTTCATTTAGGGTTCGTTTAGTATCTTAAATGAACAAATATGAACAACTCATTTTCTTAATAAACGAACATGATTAAGAAAATTCGTCCGTGTAAATGTTCATGTCTATTTATTTGACCGGTTAAAAATACGTGAACGAACATGAATAAGGCTTTGTTCGTGTTCGTCCGGTTCGTTTACAGCCATACACACTATCTCATATAAAAATGATAGAGTACTCGTGCATCACACGATGCAATGACAATACGAAAATGATAGCTAATAGTATTACGAAGTTGTGATAATTGGCCGTAAAAGTTAATTGCTACTGTCAGTCTTTTTCCAACCAGATCAACCTGGTTCACTTTTATTTGCCAGTTGTAATTCTTTTACGCACAAATGCATACTTAAACTTTTCTTATGCCCTTAGCATATTAGTCGTTAGCAACTTTTTTGCTGCTAATAGTGCACTTTATACAACACTTCGTATGTAGCTTCTTTCTTATTTTGGCAGTTTTATAACCAAATAGGTAAATACTACACATAGGTATCGATATTTATTGTCAAAACTCAAAACGTAGCTTTGCTTGGTTTGTATCATGCGTTATATTAATTGTACTTTTTGGTGATGGCTGTTTAAAAACAAAATTAATTATATGTTTTGAATTGATGTATTTGCGTGATATAGTTGTACACATAGTTTCAGAATTTGTAATGCTTAAACTATGTTGTTATCTAGGTCAAAAATCTCATATCGTTCAAGGTCCGATATTTGAAATAGCGGTTTTCGCGGTGAGATATCGGTTTTTATATTTCTAGGATATATATATATATATATATATATATATATATATATATATATATATATATATATATAGTGTAACTTTCAAACGAGAATCATTTTAACTGCGAGAACTGAGAGAACCACCAAAAACATACATGCACGCCTTCAATAATTGTATTTTTGCACATATGTTTTAAAAACAACAAATATGTTTTAAAAAAAACATAGTTGTTCTAAAGAATTTGATAAGAAATTGAAAATACAAAATTTTTCTTTGAAGGTGTGCATGTATGTTCTTATAAGACGTGCAACGACAATATTGCGGCCGTGGGTAAGGTTTTTGTGAAAAAAGATGATGAGTTCATAATGATATTGAAGAACATATGTGGATGCTTACGATTATTGATGATTTGCAGATATTTTTATTTTATTTTAAAAGGCGTGCATGCATGTTTTTGTTGGTTCTCTCAGTTCTCGCAGATAAAATGGTTCTCGTAAGAAAGTCCCCCTATATATATATATATATATATATATATATATATATATATATATATATATATATATATATATATATATTATACATATAAAAATTAAAATCATAAAAGATTAAACAAGAAACATAGCATAAATGTTATTAGATAGATTTAAGTTCACCATAATAGAACATAAAAGTATTCATAGCATAAAATTAAAATCACGAAAGCTTGAACAAAAAACATAACAGGAAACAAACGGATTTTAATTGCAATCCATGGGTTCAGCATCTGAATCAACATCGTCTAAAGCATTCACTTCTTCATCCAAGTTAACACCCAAACCAAGATCTTCCTCTTCCATAATCTCATCATCGTCATCTCTATAGCGCTCCCTTTTACTTCTTGTACTTGGTCCGATGTTTTCATTTCCTCCCATTGCTTCTCTCACATCCGACCAAAGAAGACCATCACCTGCATCAACAAAGTCTTGAAGCTCATTATCCGTTGGTATCGTCCGCTCATCGTTTTCCTCTACGTCTCTCAACCAGATAGGGTCTAAAGACTTGTCGGTTTTTATAGACTCAAATCGCCTTCTTAGCCTTGTGTTGTATTGGATGAATAAAAGGTCATTGAGCTTTTGTTGCAAAAGACGATTCCTTTTCTTCGAGTGTAAATTGTCAAATGCACTCCAATTGCGTTTACAAGGTGAAGCACTACAAGTTTGACTAAGGACCGTGATAGCAAACCTTTGGAGCAAAGGTGTATCGATCCCATAAGAACGCCACCACATATATGGTGCAAATTTTGTTCTAGTCCTTTTAGCGGAATCAGATCCAAATTGGCCCCGAGCATCCATCCTCACAATATCATTTTCTTCTGGATCGGGAACAAGTTTGTCAATGGCAACATAAAGACTTGTCGTAAGCTCCTTATTGGTTTCAAGGTTTGCATTTTCTCTATAAAATATAGCGGGTTAAGGAAACATCCAGCTGCACGTTAATAAATGAAAGTTTACATCAGAAAGGTTCAAAATCAGAAAGAAGGTTTTACATCAGAAAGTTTCAAACATAAAGACATAAAATTTCGAATTAATACCCGCATGTAAAGGATGATGGAGTTGGTCGGTCCACCTTGTCTGAATCATAGACAAAACTCTATTGACTAATCTTTCATTCGACCCACCTTTCAGATTTTTTGTTATTTGCTCTTTTGCTCTACTCATCGCATCATAGATATAACCCATGCATGGCCTGTCTTCCGTATCAACCAACCTAACCACATCCACCAACGGAGCGAGTACTTGACAAGCTAGATAAACATTGTCCCAAAATTCTTGTTTTGCAACTATTCTCTCAACTCTCTTTCCTGCCGCTTTCTTTGCAAAGTCACTTTTGGTCCATTGTTCGGACACAAATAACACTTGCAAATGATGTCGATTCTCATGCACACTTTGTAGAGTATAGAACTGGGTTGCAAACCTAGTTACACAAGACCTGTGCAACTCCTTATTCTTTGTCAATCTCCGCATCATATTCAAAATCCTCTCGTGGTTATAAATGTAAACCACGACTGCTCTTGCATCACTTAAAGCACTATTTATTTTCGGTATTTTCTCCCCTATATCTCCTATCATAAGGTTCACACAGTGTGCTGCACATGGTGTCCAAAACAACTTGGGATGTTGTTCTTCTAAAATCCCTCCAGCAGCTTTGAAGTTTGACCCGTTATCTGTGATAAACTATAAGAAAAAAAAAAAAAAAAAAAAAAAAAAAAAAAAAAAAAAAAGGAATTTAATTAAGTAATATGGTTAAAAGTTGAAAAGTAATTCAAACTTTGAAATAATCAAGAAACTAAAAGTGAAAGTACCTGCACTATGTTTTCTTCTCCAACATCTTCAATCACTTCATTAATCATGTTGACAATTAAATTAGCATCCTTTACATGCTCCGATGCATCAATTGACTTGAGAAATACTGTGCCCGTAGGACAATTGAATAAAAAGTTTATCAAACTCCTCCCTTTCCGGTTTGTCCAAAAATCAGACATAATGCTACACCGGTATTTCTTCCATTGTGGCCTAAATGAATCTACAAACTTTTTCGTATCTTCTAAAGCATCTTTAAGCAATGTTACACGAAGATTATGATAACTTGGAGCAGGCATACATCTTCCATAGTTTCCAATAGCATTAATCATATCTTGAAAGCTCTCGTCATTTACGGCATTGAAAGGTAACCCAACCGCATAAGTCCAAGTTGCAAATTTTTTCCAGGCAACCATCTTCAACTTCTGTTTTATTGGATTGTTTTTATCCAATGTACTTTGATTTTTTTTTTTTTTTTTTTTTTTTTTTTTGATGATCACTATTAAGTATTGAATCAAGAGGACCGCGGACATTACTAGTACCTACGAACTTTCGTTTCTTACTTTCCTTCCTCTTAACTTGTACCTCAGCATCCACATCCTCGTCTTCGTCTTCTGATAAATCTATCATATTTGATGACCTTAGAATTTCTAAATTTCTCTTTTTTTCCTTTGTTACCTTATCCTTTTCTTGCATTGATGCAAGAACCCTCTTTGTTATTTCTGTTGTGGCCTTAGTACAACCGGTTACATCTCCTTTTGTATGAGTAAGGTGTTCTTTTAACCTTGTGATCCCTCCCGACATTCTCTTGTCACAAAGCGCACACCAAACAGTTCCTCTTTTTGTGGGATCTTTCAAAACCCCCCATTCCCAAGCTATATCCCCACTTGCACATTTCAAACCAGTACCAGCATCCGATGAAGTATTAGCACTAACGAGCTGGGGCACCCGCGCTTTGCTGCGGGATTGTTTTGTTAAATACAAACTCGAAATAAAATGATAGATTTTTTTTTTAGTAAGGACTAAATTTGAAAAAAATCGCTAACGGGGGACTAACGGTGGAATTTACAGCTAACCGAGGGACTAAAAGCGTAAATTTCTTAGGAACAGTACCAGGCACTATTTAGTCTCTTAACATGGCATCCTGTTGCAAAGTTGGTCCCTACACATGTTAGATAACGACCGTTAAGTACTATTAAGGACTAACTTCGCACTTGACCACCAACCTCAGGGGCTAAAATGGGGCAACGACGAAACTTGCGTGAGCACTGTTGCTACAGTGCACCTCACGCTTTTTAGAATATATATAAATATTCTCATTTATGGAAGCATGCGAAGATTGACCCTCCATTCAAAAACCACAAAACAAATAACTACCTAGTACCATGCTATTCACCTTAAGCATATAAATAACTACCTAGTACCCTGCTATTCAATTCAAAAATCACAAAACAAGTAATCAACTTAGCAGCTAATCAGCTAATCAACTACATGTTACTTTCCTTAAGCATAAATTGACAAAAAGAAGAAAAGAAGCATTTAATTGCCTGTTGTTATCTGTTGTATGTTTTAGGAAGAAGAAAAAAAACCCATTATCTGTTGTATGTTTTAGGAAGAAGAAAAAAACCCAGAAAAGAAGCTGATTGTTTATCTGTTGTATCATGTATGCGCCATCTTTTAATTAGGGTTCGCTTTTGGGTTATAGTCTAATTAAGTTGGGCTAATTGCTAATTAGGCTGCCAAAAAATAAAACCCAGAAAGTCAAAGACAAAATATCGCTGATTTCAATATCTCGCGATTCCAAAATATCGTCAAAATATCGCGATATTATCGGATCCGATATTTTGAAACGATATTTTGATCCGATATTTTTTTAGGGGCGATACACGAGATATCGACGATATATCGCCGATATTAACAACATAGTGCTTAAAACCATTTATGAAAATTTTAAAAATAATGAAGAGAGAGACAAAGATGCTTTCTACCCCGTATTAGGGATGAGCAAATGACCCGAACGGACTGGACCGACCACATTCGGTCCGATCCTTGGTCTTGGCTTTTTGGCTAATTCGGTTCTCGGTCCGGTCCGGTCCGAACCGCAAACCGATTATTTGGCCTTGTTGGACCGGACCGATCGACCAACCGAGACCGGACCGAACCGACCACATTCGGTCCGGTCCTCGGTCTTGGCTTTTTGGCTAATTCAATCCTCGGTCTTGTCAGTCCGGTCCGGTCCTGGACCGATGCTCACACCTACTCCGTATGTAGTTAGATGAAAAGCTTCACCTAACGTCACAGATCGAATAATTAACAAGTTACCGAACCTCATTGAACCGGAAAGGGACTGGTCACTGATTGTTAATTGAGTCATTTGAGGCATGCTATGGATTATCGAAATGTAGCACCCAACCCAGTAGAGGCTTAGTATGCTTTTCGAGAAGCCAGCTACATATCCAGGGTCGTCGCTTAGTGTAGAGGTGAACCTAATCATCATTAGGTCCTTATCTGAGTCATCTTGTTAGAATCACTTTATTATTGTCTTTATATACACGACAAGTACTGGGTTAGTTCCTATCCGATATGGTAGACGATTTTATTTGTCGTTAAACATATTGACCATGCTAGGATGTTCTTAGAAAAGAAACGACCATACAAAACAAGGTAACATCTACACTCCGCCACTTACAAACACCTTAAAAGATTCAAGGAAAACGTTCAATGCTGAACATCCATAACAGCTGGACACCCAGATATGCGACTGAACAATAACATCCTCCTTTGTGATTGCAACTGGATGAAACAAATTCTTACAACCAAATTAAGTTCAAGTGTCGTCTTAAACATAGCGCTATCAGAATATATTTGACCAATGAATAAATGCAACGTATCAGACACCTAGAAACATAGAAACGCATAAGTTCAATTGCGCAAAACAAGTATAGATATGCAGAACCTGACATAGCCCAAATATATATTACTTTCACCTTTGAAGATTTATTAGATTTTCATTAACAAAAACCTCTACTGCAACTGTTGTAAACTTGTAATACAGCTATGAGACGGCACATTCAACACAACTATTCACTATAAGCAACAACCATTCAATAAGGGATAAACACATATCATCTCACTGCTATGAAGCAACGACCACATATACTGTATACCATTTCATACCAGTGAATTATTTTTTGAACTAGTGTTTAATAAAATAGTAGCACCTTTAAGCTAACCAGGATTTCGACTACTGAGTTAATATCACCTGTTGTATTAGAACCCTCCTCAGGTATGTTAACATGAGCTCCCGAACCTCACTCACTCGTCATATGTTTTTTGGGTTTAAGATCAGCTACAGCACTCTTAGCAACGATCACAGCATACAGACTAGGTTGAGCATTAAGAAAATCGGGTGCTGCATATAACCGCATCAGCTATAGCTAGGCAATATCAACTTCAATCATCTTTTTTTTAAGATCAGCTACAGTACTCTTATCATCAATCACAGCATACAAACTAGGTTGCGCAAAAACAAAATCAGGTGCTGCATATTACTGCATCAGCTACAGCTAAAGGCAATATCATCTTCAACCATCGTTTTTTCACCCAGCTACCGAAACCCCTTAAATGGCCCAAAAACAAAAGAAAAGTAAGGATAAAAATCAAACCCAATAGTCAAAATCCTATCTTGACTTCAACATTAAGGTGTTGAACTCTTACCACCCACACTATCTCACAACCGAAATTTACTGCAATAGACATCAATCAACTGCAAACGTAACAGCATAACGGCTGCTGCACCATTTGTCACCAACAGCATACAGCATACAGCAACATTAACTCTATAGTTCATGACAAAAAACTTCAGTGTGCACGCATAAAAATAAGAAAAAGCAATATAGGATATCCATAAACATCCAACAGTCATAAACCAAGAAATCCATACTGCAACATCATTACCAGAACATAAAATTGCACATACGCAAGGAGTACTTCTGAAAAAGTTTAACCTTAAAATTATGCATGACGAAATGAGTTCAAGAATTCATCCAACTCATCACAAAACAGAAAAATTGTTCTTCATTTCATGCCGATACATTTAATCTCCAACAGAGTAGTTCACTTCTTATTCCTGTAAAACAAATAAAAAGTTTAATCAACATCTCACTAATTTAGTCCCCAGCAACTATTTACAATAACGATCATGTATTTATACTCACATCAGCATCAGAACGTTGATCTGCTCTTCCAGGGGGTGAAACACTTTTTGGAGTGGCTGAGCGTTCCTTTTCAACAGGAGCTACAGGACTTCTGCTCCTAGAAGGTGATTTGCGTGGAGACGCACTCTTACGCGGGCTAACACTGCGACGAGCAGGAGAAGCGCTCCTATACAATCCAAATCAGCATCTATCAGATTCTTGGGATAAAGCAAGGAGATAAGGTATAAATATGCCACACGGATATTTAGATGTTTACACCAAAGGCCACCCAAGCATCGATGTAGTTTCTTCCAAGAAACCGTCAACTAAAGCTAAAAATGTGCCGGATGAGCAAATCAGAAAACCGGACGCCTATAGTGTATTGTGTTGCAAATAAGCATATAATGCTGTTTTAGAAGTTGGGCGTCTTTACTGTAAACTTATTTTTAATCCTTAGGGTAGCCCATGCATACACCATTCATAAAATAAACAGGAAGGAAAAGAAAAATAAGTAGGGTGTCGGGCATACAAAACTCGTATTTACCTGATAGGAGACCGGCTTCTAACCTTCTCATCATCATCATATCTGGACCTCCGACGTTCCCTGCGATAATCAGGACTCCTGCTGCGACTTCTGCTGCGGTAGCGATCCCTGTCCCTTGCTCTAGGCCTGTCATAATCAGACCGATCCCTGCTTCTGCTACGGTTTCTCCGCCTGTCTCTGTCCCTATAGTCGTCTCTATGCCTGGAACTACATTCAGAACATAGCCAAAATACAAAAGTAACTAACTGAACAGCATATGCAGAAAACCTCATAAAGTTGCATATTAAAGCATATATCACATGCCACTGCCGAAAAAGATTTTCATTTGAAGCGTTGACATTGCATATGCCTCAAATGACTTGGCATTCATACGACATGCTTGGGTATCATGGTACTTTTTTAGTAATGTCTATAGAATACCAGCATACCTCAATAGAAAGACTTAAGAAAATTATTTATGCGTATGTAGCAAAGATCTTTACCTTGGCCTGGGACTTCGGCTCCTTGACCTCCCCTTCAACTTTTCTGCTGGTTCCAGAATCCTTCCCTTATGACTATAGCCCAAAAAACAAGGCGTAAAAGAATAATCTCGATATGACCACACGTATAATCAATACAAGTTCAATCTCAGTAGTAACATAAGTGACTCACATTCTTTCAGCATCAGGCCCGTATTTAGCAAACTGAACCATTAATCTCTCTCCCATCAACAACTCTTCCTTAAACAAACACATACAAAGAACGCGTTATCCCTTTGAACGATAAAGCATACAATTAAAAGAAAAAAAAAATCAGTTCTCACCATCAAGCTTCTCAACTGCCTTCTGAGCCTCGTCTGCGTACTTGTACATTTCTATGTTTAGTTGATTTATGATATTTTGCGATATTATACGATACTGTGATATTTACACGATACTCAACAATATTAACAAAGTAAAACTAACCAATATATGGCATGATACATCAATTTTAGACTGAGAAACAACCCCATGAGAGATCAAATTCTAAAGATTCAAACATCTTTTTAGCTAACATGCAACCCAATCCGCAAAATGTTCATCAAGAACCGTCTCTATCCAAAATCCAACATGATCACATTTTCCATGGAAGCTGAACCTTCCAAACTATAATGAAGGATACGACTTTCAAATCATCTCGTAACTTAAATTTCAAGACTATATACCTTAGTTGATCAGGGAAACATATATAGAGCAATCGACTCCTAGTCAGCAAAGTCAACCTCATCATCAAACACCACATTCCATAGCCGAAGCCTTCTCAATTTCGAAGATTTAGATACAATCCGATAATACTTAGTTGTAGGAAATTTGTTGGCGATGTTGTAAATTTCTTTTACAAAATCTATTCTTATGTATTTTTTCATCCCTGTTGTGAACGTGTTTCTAAAAAATTGGTCCTTGTGCGAAAATTTTCGTTTCAAACACAATATTATACAAAAGGTAAAACATAGCCAAACAAACAACAAACTCATATGCTACTCTTTCCTTGGGTACTTGGCCTTGGGAATTATCCCTTGTTATTATTAGGGCAAATTCCCAAATCAGGACAATTATTTTTCGGGTTTATTTATTCAGTACAAACCCAACCCCATTTCTCAATTTGGTCAAGTGCGATCGTGCGATCCCATTACCTTTATTACACGTGTCCTAGACAAAACCACCTTACCAATCATTTGCAGCCCACCCCACTAGCATTTGTCCCCCATGTGGCCTTTGACTTTAATTTTCGAATGTGCGATTTCTGATCGTGCGAATTTCGGCTGCCCATGTGCAATATTTCTTAGAAAAGACCAAAAATCTTTCCAAAAGATTTTTATCATATCTTTGTACTTTCTTTCTAATTTTTGTCCTATTACTCCTTTTTATTTTTCTAGCTTTCTAAACCGTTTAAAAAAAAAAAAAAAAAAAAAAAAAAAAAAAAAAAAAAAAAAAACCCTAAAGGACACACACCTCCTCACAATATCAATCGTTCTTGCCCCCAAAGGTGTTAGTGGATCAGTATTTCTCTCCTTGTGCAATGGATCCTAGAATTCACGTAAGTCTAAAAATGATTAGATTAAAGGTTGATATCATTGTGCAATCGATTAGGTTAAGGTTAAAGGTTGATCTGTGTTTCTCTCCTTATGCAATCGATTAGGTTATGGTTAAAGGTTGATCTGTGTTTCTCTCCTTGTGCAATCGATTAGGTTAAAGGTTGATCTCATTGAGGATTAATGTTGTATAAGCTTTTCAAATGGGGTATGTATAAGACGGCAAACTTAAGCTTAAACAAGCTTAAATGCAAAGTTGCAATCTTTTTACTATTTGCGAGATAGGTTAGGAGGTGTTCCTATAAGCTTATGTTTATAAGCAGCTTATGGGCTAATAAGCCCTTGTTGAGTGTTTTTACAATAAGGGTAAAATTATCCTTTGCTATAAGTTTATTTGCTTTAACCAAACACACATAATAAAACTGAGTAACTATAGTAAAAAAAACAAATTTTATGGCACGTACTATCGCTAAATAAACACAATGACAACCTTGTAAAGGCTCCTTTCCAGAAGTTGAGGTAGTACATGTTTGCATTTTACCACATTATGTATGTATTGAGTCAGTAACATGCCAAATGGATAGACAACTTTCAGGCTTATAAAGGCCACCAACAAAATTCATCCTCAACCATGAGCTATTCTGGGAGGGCATTTGCAATCACCAATGACCTAATAACGCACTTAATATTACGCCTACGGTCATAGCGATGCTGTTCAGCGTCACATACTAATGGCTATGTCTCAAATTACATGAGGTCAATAACCCATAGTTTGTTTACAACATTAGTAGATACACCATGTGCCAATGGAGTAAACATGTAACTGCTATCCTGCAAACTCATATTACGACATTGAAAAATTGAAGTGTAGAACTAAGGTTCCTACGAATACAAACAAATACAAGAAAGTTGGTCACTGAAACTGATAAACTGTTGTACATTACGACATTGATAAACTGTTGTACATTACATAAACCAAGTTATCATTATATGATATACAAAACAACAACTAAACATTGTTCATAAGAAAACCAAAATGCTTTGGTTTATCATTATAGTGTTGCCATATTGTACTAAGACCCTCATCTTTGTTCAATCCACTATGATTTGTTTTAAAAGGGTGTACATCTTCATAACTGTAAACTTCTCTTCTTAACTCTTCGAGTGTTTCACTTGGAAGTTGCATATTTGGTGGAGCATTTGGCCCATACCTCTCAAATATCTCCGGAAAGATGACCTCTCTGAGTACCATTACTGACCAACCCCGGTCATCAAGGGTATGCTCTAACTTCAATCGTTTACCAGTGGACATTATGGTTCCTACCAATACAAACAAATACTAAGGTTCCTACCAATACAAACAAATACTACAGAAACATACGAAGTACTACAAAATTGCATTCACATAGACCGTAGAAAGTAGGCGTGTATACTAATCTTCCCCACATCTCTCAATGATCCAACTATAACAAAAAGGGCCTTTGTTGCTGTTCAGCGTCACATACTAATGCCTTGGTCTCAAACTACATGGTGTTTATTTTAGTGCGCCCTACTTCAAGTCTCTTCTAAGACCTATATACACGCCTACCAGTAGCATGTACTACGCCTCTCACTGGTTCATACTCATTTCTAAACCTCATATTTTTCCATAAAAAACTTACCTCTCATCTTTAACACTTTTTATGAAACTTAGCCTCTCACTCGTTCCTACTCATTTCTAGGTCCCATCATTTCAAACATTAACACAGGACCATTTTGGGTCTACCGGCACTATAGAAGGACCTAGGGTAAAAGGATATATGAATTAGATTATGCCTACTAACGCGCTTAACATTTGCAATCACATTACAGATACTAACACTCTTAAAGGTGAGCTTATTGGCATTTCCAAAAGTCAAATACGCCCATAAGCCAGCTAAATAAGCTAATCCAAACGCCCTATAAAATACTACCCAAACGCGCATAACAATTACTAATACTATGGCTTCCAACTGTCATATAACAATACAAATACTACATACATTATTTCGACAACTATGTCTCCTAAGGTTTTTCTCCATAAACAATTTCAAATGGGGTAACAACAAATAAACAAAAACAACTAAAATTAAGAGAAAAACTTACCATTTCAAACTATGAGTTCAATGGGTGTTTTAAGTTCAGTCTCGGTTTATCTATCTTCTATGCAAATCAAAATGTGCGAAGCTCAAAAATGACCCGGTTGATGTTTTTGTGTGTGTGGATTTGAAGAAATAATTAAAATGTTTTTATTTAAGTGAAATAAGTAAATTAAAATAGTAATATTTAAAAAAAAAGATGTCAAGTCAAATCACTAATATAAATTCTTTTGGAAAGATTTTTGGTCTTTTCCAAGAAATATTGCACATGGGCAGCCGAAATTCGCACGATCGCACGATCAGAAATCGCACATTCGAAAATTAAAGTCTAAGGCCACGTGGGGGACAAGTGCTAGTGGAGTGGGCTGCAAATGATTGGTAAGGTGGTTTTGTCTGGGACACGTGTAATTAAGGTAATGGGATCACACGATCGCACGATCGCACTTGACCAAATTGGGAAATGGGGTTAGGTTTGTACTGAATAAATAAACCCGAAAAATAATTGTCCTGATTTGGGAATTTGCCCTTATTATTACATGTAACCAATATGTATAAAAACTGCATAAACTAAAGTGATTTATTGATACTATGTGATATTTAAGTATTGCTAATTACAACAACACCATGATACATTTTAAAATACCATAAAAACTCTAAATACTGGAACCAAATATGATAACTGAAAATACTTTATGTCTATATAAGGTAATTATTACTCTTAGACATTAAGGAATTGAAGCAAGTTCCTGTGAAACATCATACATCGTAGGCCTTATCTCGGGGTCTGAATTAACACATCTTATTGCTAGAACCAAGATCGATGTCACAACCAATGTTTTAAAAATCGCGCCTAAGGCGCGCCTACTCCCTAAATCCCATGAGGCTCTAGTCTTTGGGATTTTTTTAGATCGAGGCTCACGACATGCATGAATCCCGTAAAAATCGCAGCGCCTTGGGGATTTTTGCGCTTTAGCGCCTTGGGGATTTGTGCGCCTAGAAGATGTAACGGGGTTTTGGCCTTTTTTCTAAATAGTAAGATATATTTTGGGATTACATGTTATATACATTTGGCCCTTTACGTTATAAAGTATCTAATAACCCTAATATTTTAGAAAATAACTAAAACACACAACCAACAAAGAGTTATGTTTTTTTGTAATCTAAGGTCTAAAAAAGTAGCTTGTTAACATATCCAAATGTTGTTTCTTTAGTGTTAAGTATTACCAAACAACTAAATATTTTTTGTTGTTGATAGTTTGATACATGGTAATTTGTTAAATTTTATAAGTAATAAACTCATATATTGTAATGTATATTCATGAATTTAGGGTAGTTCATGGATTCTGATTTGCTGCTTCCTTAATATTTTGGGTTTAAATGCAACCTTTATTAGATGTAATAACTATTAAGTGGCATTATGCATTGAATATTGATATTTTTGTGTTATTTAAGCTGCATAAGTTGTCACATATGTTATAAAAAAAAAACTAAATGTATAATGCGCCTCATATTTATGAATCCCGCTCCTTGGTTTGCGCCTCGACTCGAGGCTCTTTGACCTCCTTTGCGCCTTAGTGCGCCTTGAGCCTTTCAGAACATTGGTCACAACTTTCTTGATTTCCAGTAGCGGAACTGGTAGACGATGATCCAGTAAATCTTCAATGACAACCTTGTTGGTAGATGAAGATGTTAGAGAAGTTACTATATCACCTGGATGCTTTCCTTTGATGACTTCTAACGCTACAACCCCAAAGCTATACACATCACACTTTTCAGTTACTTTCATTGTGTAAGCAAAAAAAAAAAAAAAAAAAAAAAAAAAAAAAAGTTATGAGTATGCCGAGTCTTGTTTTTAAGGAAATTACAACTTAGTTTGTGTATCTTATGATTGACAACGTAATAAACTTACCTGGTGCAAGGTATCCATATGTTCCTGCGACATTACTCCAATTCGATGAGTCTTTGTTCAAAATCTTGGATGTGCCAAAATCCGAAACACATGCTTCATACTCTGAATCAAGCAAGATATTTTTGCTTGATATGTCACGATGAACGATAGGTGGTGAACAATCATGGTGCATATACGATAAAGCATCTGCAACACCTTTGATTATGTTCACCCTCTTCTTCCAATCCAAATAATGTGCGGTTTCATTGCTCAAAATATCAGCTAAGCTACCCCCTTCAAGATATTTGTAAACCAAAAACGAGATTCTGGCATGTGAACAGTAGCCATGCAGTTTCACGATGTTATGGTGTCGAATCCTTGTCAATGCTCTGATCTCGTTTAGAAAATCATCACGATTGATCACTTCAGCCAACGAATGTAGTCTCTTTACAGCAACTATGTCACCTGATGCCAAGCTCGCTTTGTACACACTTCCGCATCCTCCCTTTCCGATGCAGTATGCTTCGTTAAACTCCTTGGTGACTCTTACGATTTCGAGATAAGTCTCCTTTCCATCAAAAGTTGAAATTGAGAAAAAATCTGGAGACGGTTTCTCTTTGTCCACAAGTTGTGACGGTGACATCTTTTTCGATCTCCACTTATAGAAAGCTAAAGTTCCCATAAGGCCACCAAGTAGAAGTGCTCCAAGAAGTGGAAGAGAAATCACGAGTGCTAGTTTGCTGGGTTTGTTGTTCAAGGTATTCCTTTCTGAAGCACATGGCTGCAATCCGCTAACATTTCCGCACAAATCTTTGTTTCCCTGCAATGCTTCTATTGACACATTCATAAAACCTTTGCTGTTGGGAATAGGACCTTCTAGTTGATTATATGATAGATCAATGGTCCTCAGGGCATTCATTGATTCGAATGTCTTTGGAACAGAACCAGAAAGATTATTGTGCGAAAGATTGAGCATCTCCAAACTATTCAGACTAGAAATTGTTGAAGGGATCTCACCACTGAGTAAATTGTGACTCATATCAAGATAAGATAGGTGAGTCAATTTACCTATCGGAGCTGGGATTTCATGAGTAAGTTTGTTGTGACTCAAATTTAGGTTGAAGAGTTTTGAGCAGTCCCCGATTGAAGATGGAATAGACCCATTTAACTTATTCATGGACAGATCAAGGGCCGACAGTTCAGATAGCAGTCCTAGATCTGGAGGTACGAGACCAGAAAGGCGATTGTTGCTCAAGGAAAGGGTCACTAGGTTAGTCATCCTTCCAAATTCACTTGGTATCTGCCCAACCAAATCATTGGAAGAAAGATTAAGTACATGTAACTGAGTCGACTTTCCAAGAGATGGAGGTATGCTACCATTGATTCGGTTCCCTACCATCTCTATGCTCGTTAAGTTCGTGCACTTACTCCAGTTGTCCGAGATCTCCCCGTAAAGCTTGTTGTCATTCAGGTTGATGTAATCGAGGTGTGGATAGATACCAAAGCTCTCGGAGATATCTCCTGTGAGCTGGTTTCCTTCCAAACGTACTCGATTCAAGCTCGAACAGTTGTACAAACTCTTCGGAATTTGACCCGTTAGGTTATTGTTGCCAGCGAGAAGAAGTTCAAGATCCGTTCCATTGCATATTTCATCAGGCAAACTACCAGAAAAACTATTGTTGGTAAATTCTATTTTTACCAACTTCAGTTTTCCTAATTCTTGTGGAATAGGACCTATAAAATCATTGTCGTTTAGATACAAAATTTTCAAGGATTGTAGGTTACCGAATGAACTCGGAATGGAACCATTGAGTCGATTGTTGTTTAATTCAAGAGTTACAAGAGATATCAAGCTTCCTAACTCTTGTGGAATGGGACCAGAAAGATTGTTTGAGTAAAGACGAAGATAATTAAGGGATACGAGATCACCTAGGGATGAAGGTATCGGACCTATAAAATCATTGTCGTTTAGATACAAACTTTTCAAGGATTGTAGGTTACCGAATGAACTTGGAATGGAACCATTGAGTCGATTGTCGTTTAATTCTAGAGTTGTAAGAGATATCAAGCTTCCTAACTCTAGTGGAATGGGACCAGAAAGATTGTTTGAGTAAAGACGGAGATAATTAAGGGATATGAGATCACCTAGGGATGAAGGTATCGGACCATTCAGATCATTGTATTGTAGATCGATGCATGTGAGTGACGTCAAATGACCCATTTCTTTTGGTATTGATCCGCTCAAATGATTCTCCGATAGAGATAAGGTTGATAGCTTCTTCAGATTTACAAAAGCTTTTGGGATAGATCCAGTTAAAGAGTTATTGCCCATATAGAGCGAATTCAGATAAAAAAACTGCCCAAAACAGCTAGGAATCGAACCATAAAGATTGTTGTCACTCAACGCAAGGTGAGAGAGAAACGTCAATTGACATAAACCTTTCGGAATTGAACCATTCAACTGATTTTCAGCAAAATAAAGGGTTTCAAGATTTCTTAGTTCCCTAATCTCTGGCGGGATTATTCCCATTAATTGATTAGAAGAAAGATCAAGATAAACAAGTTTTGACAGTTGACCGATTTCAGATGGGATGATCCCAGAAAAGTAGTTTGAACTAAGATCTAAATGCACAAGATTAGGAAATGAAGAGAATGATAAGTGATCAAGCGAACCTTTTAAACCAGACAACGAAAGGTTTAATTTGTTTATGTGGCCTTGCTCATTGCATGAAACTCCATACCACTTGCACGGGGACACTGTGTTTTGATCATCTTGCGTCCATGAAGGTAGCATAAGTATGTTTTCTTGGGTATGAAGGGTTGCTTTCCAGTTGATTAGAGCATCAGCCTCATGTGAAGAACATGAAGCAACATATAGGTTACAGAAAACTGTAAGTAAGAAAATGGTGGAAGGAAAGAAAGCCATATTTTGTGTTTGTGAGTGTTTATGACCAGTAACGTTCTTTGCAGTGAAACACTAATCACATATGGATACTTGATTACATAAATGAAACATAACAACGACAAAGCATAAAGTAAATTAAAGTAGTTAAAACTAGATAACACAAGGCATTTCCGTGTTTACAACTGCTCTAGCGAGTCTATTTATATATATTAAAAGATACTGTACTGTGAAGAGGGCTAACTAATGGGAAGATTTGCTTTCCGAAGTTTCCTTTGAAAGGGAAGTGCCAGAAATGAAAATATACTTGCTTCTATAAACTAAAAGTACACTAATCTTATTTTTCTTGTATGATTTAAACAAGGTTTGCAATGCTCGCACGTTGCGCCGGGGTAGATATTTTCATTTTAAGCAAATTTAAATAAAATTTAGTGTATCTATGAAATTACAAACTCGCATGTTTTATTTTAGTTATAGGCAGTAACGATTTATTTCATTTTATGTTCGGCGCAAAGCTTTTTAAAGTTTTTTGGGGCGATAAGTGGTGAGCAATATACTTTTTGATTTTTAGTGTTCGTTTTTATTTATTTATTTATTTATTCATTTATTTATTTTTTATTTTATTTTATTTTTATTATTATTTTTTTTTGTAATTTGATCTTGATTAATTTATTTCATCAAAATAGAATTTACATAGTGGTTGAAGGCAAACGGGCAACAAGCTGCGCCGCTAGCCCTTTTTGGATTGCAAAGCTAACTCTTTTGAAAACTACATTTGTGGATCTATATGTCATAACATTACTGTTCATAACTCGTTGGACTCTGTTGAGTGGTTCCACCGCCTCAGGTGCAAGGAAACCAAATGTATCAAACACGAAAGGAATAAACACGTGTTGATTTTCAATGCATGATTTCTCGTGTTTTGTCACTTTGCACGAGGCGGCTTTCAAAGCGGCATGTCCGGCTGTAAAACCCCGACTACTCAACCCCACGAGAGGAGAAACCCCGGTCAGATCCACACAAGCATGTTTCCCTCCAACCCATCCAAAAATCAAAATGTCAGCCGGTCTCAATGTAGATCTTCCATCCGACGGGTCCGTCAAAAAGTTCACAGGCGCTTCTTTCTTGGCGGAGATCGCGGCATGCCTACATACATCAAAAAGGACGTCTCTAACAAAATCATGTCTGTACTTGAAGCCCGGGAGCTCTTTACAATGAACCGCATGTTCCCCAAAGGAATCCAAACATGCCTTGCGACAAACAGGGCATATCTCATCAACCGGAAATAATGGAATCATAAGGCGATACTTAAGGATAGTACGATATTTCACCGGTGACATATGATGACCTAGCCCGTCTATGGGGATAGCTAATAAAAAATCTTGAGCATGTGGTGCGCGTAGACACTAAAAAACAGATTTCTGTCTCACAGTCATGTCAAAATGAACTTCCATATCCTTGACCATTTCACTAAAAAGGGCACTCGCCAGTGTTTGTTGGGCTTTAGAGGGGACGATGTCCTTATTAGTGAACCCACTAAAATCGAAGCTTGGAATCGTATCACGAAGACAATCCAGAGCAGAAACATAATCAACATCCATACCACATATGCCACTGTCACGTAAGATGTGGTCTTGTAGCACCCAAGATTGGGCCCTTGATGCCACAAAAGCATAAGAGGAAACCACTTTTGCCGAGTACAAACCCAAACCACCCAATCAAATAGGCAAAGAAGAAAGTTGCCATTGTAAGTCTCCAAAGAAAGGTCCTCCACAAACCACTATATTCTCGATCGACTCACGCAATCCTTTGTCAAAGAACAAAGCTGCATCCTCCATGTGTACAGGTTTACAAGTCCTTAAACTAAAAAAAAGTTTAGCAATACCCATACATGATCGAAGCAAAAAGAGCTCACTCTGCGGGTCATGTAGCTGTGGAAGAAGACTCATCAAATCAACAGCATTCGCGGCTCTCCTCATAGCCAACCCACTGATAAAATTAGCGTCTCGACTAACAGCTCCCCCAAGAAGCTTTACACCCAATGACGGCCTTCGAATATCGACAGGAAATAAACCGTCACGAAGCTTTACAACATTACACGAGGGCCAAAATATCTCTGTTTTCTTGATATTAAGTTCAAGACCCAAACTTGGACCACTTATTCTTATAATGTCTAATGCCCTGGCCACCTCTTCTGAGTCTCCAATAACGGTCCCATCATCAAGATACCAAGCATGAAGGAGGAGCTTGCAGCTGTCTCTGATCTTATGTACTAGTCGGTGCAATACAAGAGCAAAAAGAAGAGGTCCCAATGGGTCGCCTTGTTGCACTCCAGTGGCAGACCATATATGTGTGTCTCCTATATACAATCTCGCTGCCTGCCCATATAAGAAATCGACCCATAAAGATATGGAGGGACACCTCACCCTAACCTCATGAAGTAATGCCGATCTATCCACAAGGTTAAAAGCACTCGAGAAGTCCACAGTAAGCATTGCAAGAGACCCAACATTGTGATATTCACTCAACACCCTATTGACGCTATGTAAAACAGCCTCAGCGCCACTCGACACTCCGACTCCAAACTGAAAATCACTAAGGTACTTTGACATTTCTTTACACACACCTTTCATAGCCACCTTGGAAACCAAACGTCTCGGTATAGTACCTACTGCAATAGGTCGAATCCCGTTATCTGGTTTAAGGAGTGGCGTGAGAGGAGCAGAAGCAACAAACTCCGCTAAAATAGTTGGACACCTTCCCGCTAACCACAAATTAATGACTGAGGTGATGGCCTTTAAGAGATCTGCAGCAGTAGTAGACCCCTCTCCACATAAAGCATCTAAAATATGTTTGGCAAAAAATCGGTGAGCTTTCCCATTTTTTAGGAATGCTCATTTTTCCAATGATTCTTTAAAAAACTGTGAGCGGTGAGCAATGAGCTGTGGCTACTGCTCAAAGCTACTTTTGCCAAACATAGCTATAAATGTAGAAATCAAAAGGGAAAACTGAAAATATTAATTATTAGATTCAACTAACTATTAAGATTACAAAATATTAAATACTAACATAACCAAAACCTAACAACTATTAAACAGACCTAAACAAGTATGCCGGGCCTAAAGGCTTAGGGGGTTGGCAATACTCCCCTCACCCCAAATCCCTTCACTCACAAACAACCAATCCTCTTATGCCACATCACCTTCCCACTTTTTCCTTCACGCACTCACTTTTTGTTGGCATCACACCCCTCACCCTTCACTCACTTTTTCGTTAACATGCAACGCTCCTCCAACGTTCAAATTTCAAACCAAATCTATGCGGTAAACCTTCCCGTAAATGACCCTCCCCGTGCGGTGGGAGAGCACTGGCGGCGGTGTTCCCGCACGGGAGCCACCCCCCACCGTGCCTCCCCGCACCCACTGCCAAGGCTCTTATTAACTAACAATAAAATGTGACAAATATAGCAAAAATGTTATAGCTCAGCCTGAATCATCTTATTTTGAGTGAAATAACATTATTACTAATTTTTTTTGGGATAATTACATACACCCCAATATAGCCTTGTTAATTACATATTTCCCCACCAAACATCTAAAATAACAAAAATACCCAAATTTATTTATTTAACTACATATTTACCCATCTTATCTAGTTCATCATCAACTATTATAAATATGGCCATCCTACCCTTTTTATCATTCCGAGTAAAACATCTACTAGCACGTAAAACAAAATCACATTTTCATAAAATAATCCCATCTCTGCAAATCTTCTCATTGTCGAGTATTCCATCCACGAATTCAAACTAAATAACAAAAACCTACAACTAAAATCAAACAAAACAAGTTATCAGTTTCCACTTTATTCAACTTCAAATCAAATTCTGCGTAAAAATAGCCATATGAGCTATTATCATAGTCTCATACTTAACCCAACAATGCATCTTAATTAAGGATAATAGGAATTTTGAAACACATCTTGTTCAAAAATTAACATCACAAAAGAGCATTTCAAAAATGTGTGCGTCAATTTCCAAGGATCACCACATGCGTATATATGTCTATTTTACAACCACATGATCATCTCTAAATTTTGTAATGACATACATATATATAGTTATCAATAAACACAAGAATAATTCATCCTTGTTATGAGATTCTGTCTCACACTATGATTATCATGCTTGAACATTAAAAGAAGAATAATTCATCCTAGTTATACATTTTGATAGGTGATGAAGTTATTGGTAGCCACAATAAAAAGAAGAATTATGTTAACCTTTTGATTGAGAATGACGGCAAAAGAAAGGAGACGACGGTAATAAAAAAAAAAAAAAAAAAAAAAAAAAAAAGGTTTTGTTGCTTAAATCGAGGGTTGTTAAAAGGGTATACGTGTCTTTGAGTGAAAATTAGCAACAATGGGTATTTTTGTTATTTTAGATGTATGGTGGGGAAATATGTAATTAATGAGGTTATATTGGGGATGTATGTAATTGTCCCCAATTTTTTTTGTTCACCTGTCAAGAAAACAATGTCGCATAATTAATAGCCGGTTTCGGTTGAAGCAAACTTGTATCCCGTTTTGAGTTGGAATCGAGTTTTTTTTTTTTTAACCCAAAATGTAGTTTGTTTCACTTATTTTTATTTCTTCGAGTCATATTTATAAACATGTATCTTGGATATAGAAACAAATCGGGCATAATTTTTGGCGAAGATTTTAAAGTTGATTAAATTGGTATTACTATAAACTAAATGAATATTCGCGCAAAGCAACGCTGTATAACGGCAAATAATTATACTTGAGAACCTGTGTTTTGGTGTGACCCTTGATTCAACACATACGAGTGAGTGCATATTGATACTTATGTTTCATCTCAAATTTTTTATTTGTTAAAATATCTTGTTATAACAAGCAATGACAATTATAAATAATGTTTTAAAACCTGGTTCGACCCGGTTGGTTGAACCGGTCGAACCAGTGACCGTTGATGTTACCGGGCGGTTGTTAACCGGTTTTCTGACGATTCAAAACCCGGATTGAACCGCCCGGTTTTAGCCTACCCAGGTTGAACCGGTTCACAATAACCGATCGGTTTTTAATTTATATTGCTGGTGATGACAGTACCGGAATTAATGGCGAGCATGGATACAAATGGAGACTGTTGTGGGCTTAAGGTCAAAGTTTTTTTTTTTTTTTTGAAAGGTGAATTTCAACTTAGAATCGACCACCTTCGCGGACAGCGAAGGCCCCATCGCCACCCCGCCAGACTATGTTGTCTGAACCGGGTCCACGCTGATCTCAGGTGGTAACGGGTTTCCCCCGGAAACCGTACTGCCTCCACACAAGTTACCTTGCTGGAGAAACAGCCGGATGAAAACCGGGCCATGCTCAGGATTCTAACCCCAGCGGCTTGGTCTAAGGTCAAAGTTTATTTGATAATGAATTATCTTAACTAGGATGTGAGTAGGGTGAAAAATAATAGTGGTCTCAAAATCAAAATATACTTATTTGGTAGAAAAGACAAAATCCTCTCTTCTATTAATATACCAACAAACCTGAAATATTTTTACCATATATCTAAACTTCATATTTTGGTTTTATTACATCCAGTAGTTGTAAGACAGTGAAACCCGTAAGTTAATCTTTATTAATCATCAACTATTTATAATAGTGAAACCCTAATACGCTAAACCCACAAACCGGGTTTAGGCTTATCCTTATCCTTTAACATTAGTGTCAAATCTTTATATTTGGAATTGTAATGCCTCTGTAAAGTTTAAACTCATACTCGTTAGATATATAAATATTGTAGTTTTAGATCTCCGTACACGCACAGGGCTCTGAGTTTACTTTTTGTTAGATTGGTTTTAGGCTTAAAAGTATATCACGGGACTTTGGGTCTACTTTTAGATTAGTTGTTGAGAATAAAATAATACAAGAATATAAATGTGATCTCACATTATTAGAAATGCACATACAATACCATAAAATGTAAAACACTAATTTTTATTAATAAACATAAAAGAGGGAATCCATAGTTACAGGTTCTAGAAATTAAAAACTGAAATGATATATTATAATCATTGCAAATAGAAGCTGAAGATGTTGACGTTTTATTAGTCCCTGTGCAAAGATTCGGCTCATTTTTACCATAAAAAATTCCTCAAGTTCACAATAATTAGATTTTAAATAGAATGAATATATACATGTGTTTTAGAAACTTTTTATTTTTGTATTTATAGTTTTAGATCCATGTGCTCATAATATATGAATAAAATAATATAATATAGTAAATCAAAATATAAGAAACTGATGTAGGTTTTACTGATCAGTTCTTAAATTTATAATAGTCTCGATTACCTAAGGTCTACCCTAATGCACTAACAGACAGTGTATCCGGTCATGTGTTGACTAGTAAATGGTAAAACGAGGTCGTCCCAAGAGCTATGAGGTGCGGATTTTATCTAAGTATAGGTGTCACATCTTAAACTGGTTGAGAGTTGAAATAATTAATTAAACTAAATAAACAGAAATTAAATAAAAGCTGAAAGTAAATAAAGATGTGAGCAATAGGGAGAAAGTGTACTAGCCTAGCTAATCATCCTATGTTGCCATGATATGTTTTCTATGAAACTATTCGAATGCAACAAGTGGGGCGGACATGTATCACTAGGTTCATTTGGTCTAGTCCCCTAGCCTATCTCCCTAGAATCCTATCGGGAACCAAAGGCCCTTTTCCCCCTGTAAGTAAGCCGATGTATGGTAGAGTAATTTGAGTCGTTAAGTGCCACTACATGCTAGACTTATCTTTGTATGGCCCGGCCTTTCGGATTTTAGACCATACATCTAACTACTTAAGTTTATCCATCCCGGAGGGTGGTCCTTTGGTCGATTTGCACACAAGGTCAATGACTAGCACTTGCGGTCTGCTTTCCCATTTCCCTTTCAACCCAACTATACTTGGTTCGTTTGGTCTATTTCCCTAGTCCACTGGGTACAACTGATTCTTCAAAATTACCGCAATTAGAAGATCTAACGATAAACTAAGCATGCACACACTAGAAGCATTATGGAATATTACGAAAACATAATCCTAACAATATAACATACATAACTAGGCTAGCACCAAAGGTACTTAGCCGATCATGTTGAAAAGTACAGCCGAATCAATGTTATGCATAAGAAATGAAGACGTAATTCGATAATGTAATTAACACAATGATAACTAAAAAAAATATGGTGTTTGTGGCATGATCTCTCCCTTGGAAATGCTCCGTATGCTGTTGTAGAATGCCTTGTTAGAACCCTCCTTCGTTCTCTGCTTTTTGGTGTTGTGGGAGTTGCTTCAAATGTAGAAATTAAGGTTGTATTTACAGGCCCGACATAGCTACGACGTAACTTTAGAAGTTGGTTACGCTGTAGCTAGTATAATCTTAAAACAATCTTATCCAATAGCAATAGTTACGGCAAACACTGGTACAAAAAGTTGTATTGGTCACGCCAGAAATGTGTGACGATATGCATATAGTCACTGATGAGAGCTCAAACACACATCATTTTTGGTTAATCTGAATTACAAAAACATTTAAAAACACTCAAAAACGCATCAAAAGGCAGAAAATATCCCAGGATCGTGTTTTATATATTTTAGATGCAAAATGATTGAAAACAGACGAAAAATGAAGGAAGTTTGCATAATTGGCAGTTTTAGTCCCCCCAACTTTCAAAAATTAGCAAGAATAGTCCCTAAGCACTTATTTTAAAAGAAAAGTCACCAAAGGTCCTTTTGAAATCATAAATTGTCATATTTAGTCCTTTGGTGAAAATTTTTAAAAGTTTTGAGAATTTACAAGTTTAGTCCCTGGAGTTTCACATTTGGCAGATTTGGTCCCTGGGAAATATTTTTGGATAAAAAGTCAATTTTGGTCCTTGGGAAATCACAAGTTGGCAACATTGGTCCTTGGAATGAAAGTTTGAAGAAATTACACTTTGGTCCCTCAAGTTTCAACATTTTGCAGTTTTAGTCCCTAGAGGTCCAAAAGTAGAATTTTATACTCATAAACCTTAGACTGTTGATATATGGCAGAAATGGACCTCGATATAAGTTTGGAAAATGGCCAAACTCAGCCCCTCATTTTTCAGTAAATTACACTTGTGGTCCTTATGTAATTCATAAACCAAATGGACCCTTGTTATGTATTTAGTCCAAAATCCCAATCCAAACCAAACACTACCCTGATCCACCACATCCCCTAAGCCCATCAACCCTTAGGCCTAAACTCCCTACCCTTTAATACTTCCCAGTTTGACCTAGTCAAACCCCCAACCCGACCACTGTTCATCACCCATCTCTTCCCCCCAAAACCTACTTCCATGTCCCCCCTCCAATTCCACCTTTTCATCACCTTCCCCACTTAATTGCCCCTCCTCGTTTAATACACCAACCCTCCTCATTAAATTCACCCAACTGCCTCACCAAATCCACTCAGACTTCTAAATAACCATTTCCTGCCAAAACACAATTGATGGCTAAGATCAATTGAAGCCTATCCTAGGGTTCTGAGTGAAGTGGGAAAGAAAGAGAAAGGTACCAGGGCCTATATATGTCAAAGAGAATGGAAGAAAGATTATTAGTTGGAGTAATATAGTTAAGTAGTTTAGAATAGAAATAGGCTTAATGTAATTTTAGTTTTTTAGTTGTTATTTTCAGTTACAAAGGCTTATAATCTAATCTCCTAGTGTATTGTGAACTTCATTCTAATTTCATTTCAGGTTCCTTTAATATAATTAAATTTTTAGTCATTTCAAGTAAAAAAATCCATTTTCCATTTAAAGGTGTTAAAAAGTTGTGCATTCTGCTTGTTTAAGCTTATCTAAGCTCACTTACAAGTTTTTCATAGTTTTCAGGGCATTTACTGTAACAATTCGCAATTTCAGGTTAACTTTTATTCCCGAAAATTTTACTATTCACTTTTTACTATTCACTTTTTTACTATTCACTTTTCACTATTCATCTCAGAAATTTTTATTTCATATTCTCGTAAGTTAAACTATTTTAACGATAATCCGAGAGTTTGACGCTCGTCGGATCATTTCTGCAAAAATCACAAAGCCGTGTCCAAGATTTACTTTTAGGTTTAAACGTCCTTCCAGCATCCCGATATATCCATAAAACATTATAAACAATAGAAATATGATTTTCTATCATTTTATGACAATTCCAAAAGTTTTGGAATTTTACGTTTTTCAGTTCAGCGTTTTACGCGAATTGCGCGTTTAGACCCGTGTTTCCAGTTTTTAGCAGGGTTTTAGCACCCGATAGAACCTACCACTCATTTTATATTTTATTATGGACTATATTGACATGTTTAACAATACTTTCAAGTTTCATATTTTTACGATACCCGGTTTTACGTTTTGAGGCTTAATCATTTACGGTTAGCGATTTACGGAGTCAAAACTAGCTACATACTTAGGATAATATCATCAAAAGTCCACACCTTGTTCTCCAAGTTCATGAACCGCCACTAGGGGGGGCATTCACACTTGTGGTTAAATCTTGACCATTGATTCTTTAGATCATTACTTAATTACAACTTTGTCACCAAGTTTATGTAATTTCCTAGTAAGCTTCCTAACCTCCTCATTCATAGTATAAATAGCAAGCTAATCCCTTCCTTTCTTCATCACCAAAAATGCCACAACATCAATACCTAGCACCATGATCCTTTGATCTTCAATATACAAGTTACACTACAAAGTTCAAGGTCTTAGTATTCTCTACCTAGTTCTTAAGTTTGTTTGGTGATTCCATGGTTGAATTAGGAGCTACACAAGGTTACTAGGGCTGAAGTTAAATGGTTTTCACAAGGGTTAGATCAAGGCTAGCAAGGGTTACAAGAGTTATGGTGAAGGGTTTACAAGCTTAGGTTTAGTGTCCTAGTTCTATACTTGACTTCCTTTCTTTAGAAAGCCAAAAGTTGTAAGCAAACCCTCATACACTTTCTTGCTCAATATCATTTTCATGCTTATTATGGTTCTTTCATGCTATATATGTTCTTGTTATTGTGTTCATGATGTTTAAAAATGGATAAAACGAGTATTGGTATACATATGTTAACTTATGACAAGCAAACAAGCAAACTAGTGATTTTTATGAAAAACCATGACCACAATAGTATAACTTTGATATTTGACACTTACTTACTGTTAAAGAGGACTTAACAAGGAAAACATAGCAATTTGAATCACCCAAAACGAGTACACGAGTCAAAAGTTATGACCATTTGAAGTTAGCGAACCAAAACGGCAAAACTGCCTAAATAGCATTCTGATCAAATTTTGATTTTGAAAGTCCCACTTCTGGTCCGATTCATCAAAAAGTTAAAACACAAAAGTTGTCCGGAACGACGTTTTCATTCAGGAACAAAGAAGCTCGAGCCCTGAAAATGCTTTCTGGGTGATAATTTTCTTCAAATTCTTAACAGCCCATTTTAGACCAAAGTCACTATATAATAGTTATGATTTACTTAGACCAAAAGGTCTAATGACCTAAAGCCAAGACCACAACCATGGCTAAAGCCAAGGTTGAGTCTCAAGACCATGGTACAATGACCAAGGTCACGGCAAAGCCACGGTTAAAGACCATATAAATTTTAAAGATCAAAACTTATATATGTTATCAAATACTACAATAGTAGGGAGCCTCATGTGAGGAGTTCATTAAGTAAGCCGTCGAGATGAGTTGTGGATTTACGAATTAAAGTGTCCTGGCTCCTCGAACGTTTACTTCATGACTTCTGAATTATGTCGGCCCGAACGGTAGTAAGAGATATACATCCTACACATGTTTCATAAACCATTTATATTCAAAGACTTACACTATATACTAAGTACTACATCATGAACATCATGCAAGACATATATAGGCAATTGTTCGTATTCTTAGACGTTACTCCAAACCTAAGTCGCAACGTTCTATTATAGGCTGCTCTTAGAGACTTTCGTAAATTCGGCTACCACTTTCATTTCTCATTACATAAGCTTAAGGTGAGTCATAGCCCCTACTTTTTCATACTTGTTTTAACTCTTGGGGGGGATACATGCTCAACTACTTGCTTACTTGTACAAATACTCAAAACATTTATACTTGATTCCTTTATACTTGATTGTGTTATACTTGATTTCATTATACTTGATTGCATTATACTTGATTGCGTTATACATACTTGTTACACTATACTTGCTTAATTTAAATACAAGATTTGTATTTACGTGCATACACAATACTCTATGCTGTCAAAGGAGAGGTATTAATAGTACTATTATGGGCCTACACCCCCCACCCAAGTCCAAGATTCGAGACGTTGGGTGACATGTACTATTTGGGATGGTGGTTCCCCGCCTATGGGTCCAAAATGACGTGACCATGGGTGAATATAATCTTGAGAAACTATATATTAGCAGTGGGTTGTGAACACACAGGTTACAAGTCTCTTATGGCGGGACTTGTAACTGAGTGGATTCTCAATGCCTTTGCTGTGTGAACATTCTTTAAGGCTTTTCAACTCTTTTAAGACAAACTCTATGAACTCACCAACCATTGTGTTGACACTTTAGCATGTTTATCTCAGGTTAGTAAGGCGATAGCTAGTGCGTGGAACTTAGAGTCAAGCTGCATATTCTGAAGACTTACGCTTTTATCATTTACCATTCAAAACTTTGTATACATTTATGTATCATACTTTGGAATCTCAAGTTTGTAACTCGGAATTTATTAATCGAATGGTAACTTTTCAAAACGTCTCATTTAGAGTTCGTTTTCTATACCTTGTACTTTGTATTATGAAGTAGCACCCCTATGACACAGTCTTCCGCTGCGGTATTTTGGGGGTGTTACAGATTGGTACCAGAGCCTTGGTTATAGAGAACTAGGTTGCATTTAGTGCCTAGACTATAACTGCTATATACGTTGGGACCTTCCTCTTTATTTGCCTTACACACAATACATACACATATGCTTTTTGGTTAGAGGTTTGCTTAGTTCCACACTGTTAGATGATGTGACTTTAGTATTATAAGGAGCCCCAGAGATTAGTCGAGTCATTAAAAACATGGAGCTCAGTAATAACTAATTATTTAACTTGATCTTGTGACAATTCTTGTTTAATGAGACACAAGATTTGAGTTAAATAATATTATTGCTTAGCTTTAGGGATTTGATGACTTGATTATCTTACTATCGGCCTCAGAAGGCGGATTTTGTGTCGGAAATTCTTAAGTAGGATGATTTAGAATCTCCTTATTTAAATGGATTGGGATGCCTCTTCAGTTAAATAAAGAAATTGTAAATCACCGAACCATAAGTTTATTAGACCTTACTTACATAAATTTGGACGCTTCTTTATGTAAGTAATGTGTTATAAATAAGTGGGCTTAATTGTAGCCGATACAACTCCTTAACCAGAACCTTAGACGAATCAGAGTAAACACCACTATTTTAGAGATTCTGAAATCCCGAATTCTCTTAGACATACCGTAAGTAGTTAACATCAACTGAACTTCGGGACGAAGTTCTCCTTAAGGGGTAGAGACTGTAACAATTCGCAATTTCAGGTTAACTTTTATTCCCGAAAATTTTACTATTCACTTTTTTACTATTCACTTTTCACTATTCATCTCAGAAATTTTTATTTCATATTCTCGTAAGTTAAACTATTTTAACGATAATCCGAGAGTTTGACGCTCGTCGGATCATTTCTGCAAAAATCACAAAGCCGTGTCTAAGATTTACTTTTAGGTTTAAACGTCCTTCCAGCATCCCGATATATCCATAAAACATTATAAACAATAGAAATATGATTTTCTATCATTTTATGACAATTCCAAAAGTTTTGGAATTTTACGTTTTTCAGTTCAGCGTTTTACGCGAATTGCGCGTTTAGACCCCGTGTTTCCAGTTTTTAGCAGGGTTTTAGCACCCGATAGAACCTACCACTCATTTTATATTTTATTATGGACTATATTGACATGTTTAACAATACTTTCAAGTTTCATATTTTTACGATACCCGGTTTTACGTTTTGAGGCTTAATCATTTACGGTTAGCGATTTACGGAGTCAAAACTAGCTACATACTTAGGATAATATCATCAAAAGTCCACACCTTGTTCTCCAAGTTCATGAACCGCCACTAGGGGGGGGCATTCACACTTGTGGTTAAATCTTGACCATTGATTCTTTAGATCATTACTTAATTACAACTTTGTCACCAAGTTTATGTAATTTCCTAGTAAGCTTCCTAACCTCCTCATTCATAGTATAAATAGCAAGCTAATCCCTTCCTTTCTTCATCACCAAAAACGCCACAACATCAATACCTAGCACCATGATCCTTTGATCTTCAATATACAAGTTACACTACAAAGTTCAAGGTCTTAGTATTCTCTACCTAGTTCTTAAGTTTGTTTGGTGATTCCATGGTTGAATTAGGAGCTACACAAGGTTACTAGGGCTGAAGTTAAATGGTTTTCACAAGGGTTAGATCAAGGCTAGCAAGGGTTACAAGAGTTATGGTGAAGGGTTTACAAGCTTAGGTTTAGTGTCCTAGTTCTATACTTGACTTCCTTTCTTTAGAAAGCCAAAAGTTGTAAGCAAACCCTTATACACTTTCTTGCTCAATATCATTTTCATGCTTATTATGGTTCTTTCATGCTATATATGTTCTTGTTATTGTGTTCATGATGTTTAAAAATGGATAAAACGAGTATTGGTATACATATGTTAACTTATGACAAGCAAACAAGCAAACTAGTGATTTTTATGAAAAACCACGACCACAATAGTATAACTTTGATATTTGACACTTACTTACTGTTAAAGAGGACTTAACAAGGAAAACATAGCAATTTGAATCACCCAAAACGAGTACACGAGTCAAAAGTTATGACCATTTGAAGTTAGCGAAACCAAAACGGCAAAACTGCCTAAATAGCATTCTGATCAAATTTTGATTTTGAAAGTCCCACTTCTGGTCCGATTCATCAAAAAGTTAAAACACAAAAGTTGTCCGGAACGACGTTTTCATTCAGGAGTAAAGAAGCTCGAGCCCTGAAAATGCTTTCTGGGTGATAATTTTCTTCAAATTCTTAACAGCCCATTTTAGACCAAAGTCACTATATAATAGTTATGATTTACTTAGACCAAAAGGTCTAATGACCTAAAGCCAAGACCACAACCATGGCTAAAGCCAAGGTTGAGTCTCAAGACCATGGTACAATGACCAAGGTCACGGCAAAGCCACGGTTAAAGACCATATAACTTTTAAAGATCAAAACTTATATATGTTATCAAATACTACAATAGTAGGGAGCCTCATGTGAGGAGTTCATTAAGTAAGCCGTCGAGATGAGTTGTGGATTTACGAATTAAAGTGTCCTGGCTCCTCGAACGTTTACTTCATGACTTCTGAATTATGTCGGCCCGAACGGTAGTAAGAGATATACATCCTACACATGTTTCATAAACCATTTATATTCAAAGACTTACACTATATACTAAGTACTACATCATGAACATCATGCAAGACATATATAGGCAATTCTTCGTATTCTTAGACGTTACTCCAAACCTAAGTCGCAACGTTCTATTATAGGCTGCTCTTAGAGACTTTCGTAAATTCGGCTACCACTTTCATTTCTCATTACATAAGCTTAAGGTGAGTCATAGCCCCTACTTTTTCATACTTGTTTTAACTCTTGGGGGGGATACATGCTCAACTACTTGCTTACTTGTACAAATACTCAAAACATTTATACTTGATTCCTTTATACTTGATTGTGTTATACTTGATTTCATTATACTTGATTGCATTATACTTGATTGCGTTATACATACTTGTTACACTATACTTGCTTAATTTAAATACAAGATTTGTATTTACGTGCATACACAATACTCTATGCTGTCAAAGGAGAGGTATTAATAGTACTATTATGGGCCTACACCCCCCACCCAAGTCCAAGATTCGAGACGTTGGGTGACATGTACTATTTGGGATGGTGGTTCCCCGCCTATGGGTCCAAAATGACGTGACCATGGGTGAATATAATCTTGAGAAACTATATATTAGCAGTGGGTTGTGAACACACAGGTTACAAGTCTCTTATGGCGGGACTTGTAACTGAGTGGATTCTCAATGCCTTTGCTGTGTGAACATTCTTTAAGGCTTTTCAACTCTTTTAAGACAAACTCTATGAACTCACCAACCATTGTGTTGACACTTTAGCATGTTTATCTCAGGTTAGTAAGGCGATAGCTAGTGCGTGGAACTTAGAGTCAAGCTGCATATTCTGAAGACTTACGCTTTTATCATTTACCATTCAAAACTTTGTATACATTTATGTATCATACTTTGGAATCTTAAGTTTGTAACTCGGAATTTATTAATCGAATGGTAACTTTTCAAAACGTCTCATTTAGAGTTCGTTTTCTATACCTTGTACTTTGTATTATGAAGTAGCACCCCTATGACACAGTCTTCCGCTGCGGTATTTTGGGGGTGTTACATTTACATCGTTGTAGCTTAGTATTATCAAAAATGCTATAAAATTGAAGTTAAATGTTTCAAAAATCAAAATTCAGTGGGGAGTAAAGAAGAAAGCCAGGGAAGTTGTGGATTGTGGATTTTATTGGTTTAGAACTCATGGGGAGTGAATAGGATAGGTTTTGGGTCCTGGTCTCTTGTATCTCAGTTGGAACCATTTGTAAGTCTTTTTGGGTAAAGGGTAATCAAAATCAATAACCTGCCTCTCATAAACTTGACATTTGCTTTTCTTAGTTCTAGTTGTTATTTCTATGGTATTTGTGCTCATTTAGCTTTAATAATGGGCCTAGATTCTGGTTCAAGCATAAAAAATTGTAGGTTAAGGGCTTAAATTCATAGTTGCAGTGTTAATATAGAAGTTAAGGGGTATTTGGCATAACCTGTTTCAAGGTACTCAAGGTTGTATTGGTTATCATTTGATGTTTCATTAACTCATCTTAGGCTATCTCACTTTATTTCAGTCACAAGATCCAGTCCTTATTTGTCAAATAGTCAAAATTTGTTTCTATCCTCATCACTGAGCTATCTGTTGGATTTTTGGAATCCAAATCCTCCCATATTAGTGCATAAGCTGTTAGTTTAGCTTAATTTGGCCTTATTTTAGTTTATCACTACATATTGAGTCATTAGGAATCAGTGGAAACTCATTAAAGTCAACCTTTAGTGTTCATCTCAAAGTAAAATCTCACCCTAGGCAGAAAACCCACTTTTTGTGGGAATTGTTTAGATTTTTGTGCTTGGATTCAGACCCTGAGTTTTTTACATGTTGTAGTGTTCCACTTAAACTATAGATTCCCACTATGGGCTTATTTTTGTGATTTTTGTTGGTAGCTTATTTATTGGCTTAAAGTGGCCTGCAGGGCTTGTCCATGCCCTGCACCACAGACCCTTCATTTTCCCCATTTTTCATTTGCTTGTCCAGACCTCCATAGTGGGCCCCACACCTTGGCTATTGGCTTATTGGAAAGCCAATAAGCCCAACCTCAAGGCTTATAGCTTATTTTGAGGTTTTTAGCTTATTTGCTAGGGCTGCAAGCCCCCTTTACTTTGTCCCAATCTACATGCACACTGCATGCTCAGTCCCAAAAACCCAAGTTCATGCCATCCCCTAGTGCTTATTAGTGGGACCCAGGGGCTGAACTTGGGCTTTTTAGAAAGCTTATCTTGGTGGCTTTTAGGATCAACTTTTGATTTGGGCTTCCAATTCTCCTAGTGGGCCCCACAGGCCTGTAAACTTGGCCATTTTGGCAAGTGTGACTATGTGGTATTTGGATTTTGCTTATTTCTTATTTCAGCTTATCATCTGTGCTTATTTCTTTGTTATTGCTCATTTCAAGTTCCTTCAACCCTATTGCAGCTTATTTCACCCTTGGTTGTTACTGTGTGGCTTTTTATAAGCTTATTCAAGCTCCTCAAAGTCCTAATAAGCCACAATATACCAACTGATAAGCACTTTAGTTCCCAAAGTGCTTATTTTTTCATTTCCAGCCAAAGTGTCTTTATTAAAGTTGGTTATTTATTAATATTAAATAGTTTTGTAAAAGAAAATTCCAAAACAAACAAAAAATAAAATAAGTGATAGCTTCTATTTAAGCCTTTTGGCTTATTTTCAGCTTATTCATTAAGCACTTCTAATTTTTAAAATTTTCATAGGTTCTAGTAGTTATAAAATAATTTTAGAAAATGTTTTAGATTTTTCACTGTTCATTTGCTATTTTTCTGAATTTAATTTAGTTTAAATTAATTAATAATTAGTTTTTAATTAGTAATAATTATTTAAAAAGTCTTAAAAATATATTTTCTATTTTAAAATTAGTTTTATACTATTTTAGATTTTTCCAAGTTTAAATTTTATTTTTCTAAGTTAAAATCATAATTATTTGTATTTTAGGGTAATTTAAATAATTAAAAGTAATTAGGAAATTAGTAATTAATTAATAATAAATAATTAAATAGTGTAAAAATTAATTTTCTTTTTCCAAAATTTTCTTTTATCATTAGGATTTTAAAAATATAATTTTCATATCCGTAGGTATTTTATTTCTTAAAACTCGCGTTTTATTTCGTTCGTTTACGTAACTTTAAATCAAACGTACGCGTTTTTAGGTTTTAAACGTTTCTGGGTTTTCTAGTTTTACAGTCTTCTTAATATGGATTATGTAAGCTATTTCCTTTCAAATTTCATTAGTGTAATCAATCACAGCCCTTTCCTGTCCAAATTCTACCAATCACAAACTCGTTTGGATACCATCACACCTCGCTGGGACATAACGACCCGGGGAAACACTGTACTTCAGCGGAGATTGAGCCTAAGGAGTTTGACAACATTGACCACATCCGTGGTTGACTTTAGTTGACCGTTCAGGCTCAATCAAAATTTTGGCGCCGCTGCCGGGGAGGTTGTGCGCGTTATTCTAAACGGTTTGCAGATTAGTGAGTCTGGATACACGCTCATTGTATATTCATCCATCCTTGTTCATATTTTCTTATTTTTATATAAAAAAAAAAGAAAACAAATTGTGAATTTTACCATTTCAGATTACTCAAGGATTACTTTGTGTGATCTACGAGGAAACGATTTGTTCTTTCAAAACGATTACCAAAAACATTTTAAATAAGTTTTCAACGAACACAAAAAAAAAAAACCAAAAATATTTTTCCTTACCCTTTATCCGTTTGATTCTACCTTCTTATACCCCTCTCATGTATAATTCTTATGGCGTCTCTCTGCTACACGTGTTTTCACTGTAAAAGCCCGATTGAGAATGGCTATCGTTGTTTCCGGTGTATTTGTGAGAAATGTGGAAACAATTGTAGTAACAGATTTTGTACTATGTGCAATTTGTTCATAAATCCAAATTCTCCTAATGATTCACCAAATCTTTCTGACGACCCTCCTCACACATCTTCGTTGAAATAACTTCATTGCGTTAGTTGTGGAGATCCGTTAGGAGATGGTCCACTTTGTGAACGGTGCAATTGCAAGGATTGTGGATTTAGCCATGAACTTTGTGCATGTTATGTTTTGAGAACTGAGCCTACACTCACCTCTGATTATGATCAGAACTTTTGTGAATATTCTCAAAACGACTTCAACCACCTTCCTCATAACCCATACGAGCAAGAACCATATCATTAAAATTTCAATGATGCTTCGTATCAAAATACACCTAGTTTTTCTTGTGAGTATTGTGGAGGTCCTCATGACAGTTCTAATTGTCAAACTAGGAACCAGCTTGTCTATGAGCAAGTTCCTTGTAACGATTACGAATTTGGTTTTAACCAATATCCACATAACTCACAGGATCAGTCACAACAGTTCAACTATTGTACATACTATAGAGGTTTACATCTCGGCTCTGATTGCCAAAATATGTACACACCTATCTTTGAGCCCGAACCTTATGACAATTATGACACAGGTCATTTTGATCAACTTCCACAGCCTTACACTCTTTCTCATGATTTCATCCAAGACATAAAAGAAATACAAGTGTTATTAAAAACTTGTCATGATGAGCTTCCCGGTCATGAACAACATGAGAAATCCATGGAAGAATTGTTAGCTGAAGAACAGGCTGCTAAAATAAATTCCCAATATGCCATTGAAAAATCTATTAGGGAATCAATTGAAAAAGAAAAAGCAGCCAGATCTAGCTCTCAATTCCGTTTCATTCCTGATGACATTGATGATGAAGATACCCTTGATATCCTTGAATTTTATAAAGAATCATCAAATTCATCAGTTGAGATACCATCAGTTGAGATTCTATCTCAATCTGCTGTTATCACACCCGAGATTCCCACTCACTCTCTGAGCATGGGGGACGAGCATCTTGACACTGTTCCTGAAAAGGAATCGGACGAATTCATAAAGTCTAGTGTTGAGAACCTTGTCCCAATCCCAAGAGAGTCACAGGGAATTCTTGATCATTTGTGTAATATCCCTCCTCCTCTTATCTTCCTAACTGATCATGTTGAGATGTTCTCCGATTCTACTGGTGACGATTCGTTATCTTGTGGAGACATCATTTTTATGGAAGAATTACCTTCTGAGCTAGTCAGCTTAGAAGAAGAGAATGATGAAGAGACTGACACTGAAATCAAAGATGAAGCACTTTGTGCAACATTATTGAATGTCAATCTCCTCATTTCTAAAATCGAGGCTTTCAATATGAAACCCATTTCATCTCCTATCCTCATTAAGGATAGTGACATTCTTTCCGATGATCCTATACCGAAACTTGAAGCCTTCACTTTTGATCATATGGGAGAGAAGATTAGTGGAAGTACAACTTCTCATTCTCATAATTCTCTCCCCGAATATGAGTCATTCCCCTTCGAGGAGTTCTCCTGTGAACTCACTCATATCATATCTCTACCGGAGTATGATAACTTCTACTTTGATCTAGACAAAGATAATCCTTGTGTCCTGGGGGGAAATGTTCTCAGCCATGAGAATTTGCTTGATATCAAAATCCCACCCCTCCCGCCCATAATATGTCTAGATCAAATGAGCTTCAATGATGAGATTCATGATATACCAATTATGAATTATCTTTCTGATAATGATGAGTTAGTCTTGATTGTTATCAAGATCTTTCTTCTATTTTTCACCTACCGGGTGACTTCTCCTGTTCTTCACTCCTTCGGGAATGAAGACATTATCTTTTTCCCCGGCATCACCGCTTATAGTTTATACTATTTAAAGCTGGGTACTTATCTCATTGGTGTGGAACTTTCACGTGCTTCAAATGTTCGTCCAAACATCTTGAATGAAAGTTTGATGCAGATTGTTTCTTCCACATCTTGCTTCCCCAAGAACAAATGAATTCGGGGTCGAGTCAAGCTAGCGACTCGGTAAACAAAAATAGTAGCATGCATATGGGTTTTCACCCTAAGTGTGGGGGAGTCACCCCTGCTATTATTACCATGTATATACTTTGATGAAGAAAAAAAATGTGTATGTATATATAAATAAAGTGAAAAATGGTGTTTCCACATTTAACTTGTAATGTTGCCTTTTTACGTTCAAAGAGTTGGCATAATAGCCGGGACTTTGAATATTGAGGACAATACTCAATTCTAAGTGGGGGGGGGGGGGGATTCTAGCGAATTTGATCACATTTTACCTTCTAGTACCCCCGTTTTTGGCCAAAATTTTAAAATTTTTTCACTTTATTTCAAAAAATTTATGGTTATCAGTCTACCATGTCTAAACGACATAAGGACTGGCTAATCTAGGAGCAAACGGCTCTTGGTAAAGATATCTCAAATCCGTTGATGGCTGACAATTTGCCAAAAAGTGTATGAAATTCAACTCTCCATATCCTAAAAAGTAAAGAGTTGGCTAGCCCGCAAGGTTATGGCTTGTGGTAAAGGCAGTGGAAAACCATAATTGGTTATCAGCTCAATAAGATGATAATAATAAGCAAACGGCTTCTGGTAAATACAAATCCAATCCGTTGACAGCTGATGGTTTGCTCAAAATCATTTGGTTATCAGTGTACCAAGGTATCACATACTGAAACATTTGGCTACTCCAGAAGTAATGGATTTTGGTAAAGAGACATCAAATCCATTAAATTTTCGAAACAATTTATTTTTGGATTCTATATTGCTAGAGACTAGCAATAGTTTAGTGTGGGGGATTGATAATTGCTCAAACACTCATCATTTTTGGTTAATTTGAACTGTAAAAACATTTAAACACTAAAAAACGCATCAAAATGCAGAAAATATCCCAGGATCGTGTTTTTTATGTTTTAGATGCAAAATGATTGAAAACAGATGAAAAACGAACAAAGTTTGCATAACTAGCAGTTTCAGTCCCCAACTTTCAAAAATTGGCAAAAATAGTCCTTGACGACTTATTTTAAAAGAAAAGTCACCAAAGGTCCTTTTGAAATCATAAGTTGTCATATTTAGTCCTTTGGTGAAAATTTTCAAAAGTTTAGAGAATTTACAAGTTTAGTCCTTGGAGTTTCACATTTGGCAGATTTGGTCCCTGGGAAATATTTTTGGATAAAAAGTCAATTTTGGTCCATGGGAAATCACAAGTTGGCAACATTGGTCCTTGGAATGAAAGTTTGAAGAAATTACACTTTGGTCCCTCAAGTTTCAACATTTTGCAGTTTTAGTCCCTGGAGGTCCAAAAGTGGAATTTTATACTCATAAACCTTAGACTATTGATATATGGCAGAAATGGACCTTGATATAAGTTTGGAAAATGGCCAGTAAATTACATTTGTGGTCCTTGTGTAATTCATAAACCAAATGGACCCTTGTTATGTATTTAGTCCAAAATCCCAATCCAAACCAAACACTACCCTGATCCACCACATCCCCTAAGCCCATCAACCCTTAGGCCCAAACTCCCTACCCTTTAATACTTCCCAGTTTGACCTCAGTCAAACCCCTACCCGACCACTGTTCATCACCCATCTCTTCCCCCCCAAAACCTGCTTCTATGTCCTCCCTCTAATTCCACCTTTTCC
>JARVZY010002134.1:0-125000 GCA_030686995.1 Artemisia argyi
CACCCTTATTGATCCGGATCTTGCCGACAATAACCAGATAAAGTGTGGTTATTGTGGCAAGTACGGATATCATGATGCAAGGAATTGCCCATTCAAGAACAAAGTCCAATAACTAATTTGGTCGCGTTATATGTTTCAGTTCTTTATTGCGTTATGTTTAAGAAGCATTTGGATTTAGGGTTTCAAAGTATTGCCTTTAGTTTCTATTGAATAAAGCGGATCCTAATATCTGCAATAAAATATCATGGTTTTCTTTAATACATCATCCTTATTCTTCTAATACATCTGTTACGTACATCTTACCTAATACACCAACTATTATCAGACTAATGCGCAATCCATTAGTACAATAAGCATAATAAAATTGTTGTCTTAATTCTACTTATTATATGCTGCATATCTGATTTAAATATGACTTGAGCGCGACACTTATCATCCTACACATACAATCTTGAATAACCCACTACATTCAATAGCTGAAACTAAATTGCTATTTCATAACATAACTTAAACAAACAAATGCTAACAGACACCCAAAGATGTCATATGACTAACGCATAATCCCATTTAAAGAAACACCCAAACTGGGCTACGCATAATGCAGAATTCCATGGTTTAAAATTAAACACACCACAACTAGATTAAAGTTTCCTCGGTAAGTATACGCGAGATTTTAAACGACAATAAACTTAAAACACACCAAACAAAATAACATTTCAGTGTTATTGCTACATATTAAATCTAAACTTCATAAACCATTTCACTTCACTTCAAACTTGGATGACACACGCAACTTGATTGTTTCAAACACAGCCGTCCGTAACCTCTTCTTTTCTTCCACTGGTACATTCCTGAATGCATGAACTTCCTTATCAATATCACTCTTCACCAAATTGCAATCGGACAGAAGTATCTTCACAGCATATTTGATACGCAGATCCCTTAGTTCTTTCAATTGTTTCTCCCCTTCCTTGCTCAAGCAACAAAGGTCAGCACTCTCACCTTTGTAGGTTTCCATGTGGCGCATTGTAAAGACACCACAGTCCACAAAATTGTTGGTTGTCATGCATCCCAATTGCAGCACCTTCCTACTCGCATGAGTCATTCATTCATAGTTTGGATTATTCTTGTGCAATAGGTAATCCTCAAACATAGATGTCTTTTATACAAATAAAAAAAGGTAAGTTACAGATGTACTTGAATGGATACATAAACATATCTACCAAATACATAAGTTGGGAAATTTCATATCCATTCACAAGACTGCATATCCTTTGTAAATGGCCCTATTTTGTATACATGGAAAACCACACTCGAGGTGTTGAAACATTATCACCCTCAAATCATAGTTTCTTGGACTATAACAGTATACACAATTATCAGTTCTGAAGTCAAGACCTCTATAAATATGCAACCCATTTATTATGATTAAAAAACACCATAATGACTAAAAAGTCGACTTCTATTGCTTTCTAACCTGTTTGCCTCAGCTGATACATATGAGGTATTTTGTCAAACACCACCAACGGGTTTCATATCCTTAGAGAAATTTCATATCCGTTCACAACTTACAAACTACCATGACACTCGTTTTAGACTACCTAACATTAACGTACCAGCGTCTAATATACTATCACTCTTTAGTCTACTAACAAAGAAGATTAAACATAACGTACCAGTTGAAGGATAAACCATGTGAATCTGTCATCATCAGTTTTATCTGGAAGAAGTAGGTTATCCAAAATATGCACTTGACCATCTTTCATGTTCATGCACACTACAAAGAAATGACGCCCTTGAATAATCGGAAAGAAAACCTACCAAACATTTAAACAATGAACTCTAAGTATCTGAAAACTTTTGCAATCATGTGGGTTATAGGCTAGGAAATTTGATATGTACCAATTGAACATAATCAAGGGTGTTATACTCCCTTCTATACACTACATTATCCATGTTTTCGACAAACTTGTCAAACATCCTTTCGTACCCCCAGCTTTCCATGTCACTAGTCTGCATTCACAATAAATTTTTGTTTGAAAAATGTACTCGTCCAATTTATCAATCAAAATTATTAAACTGATACTTATTCAACATCCTTTGGAACTTACTAGCATAGTTGTGTGGTAAAAAAACCCTTGCCACCGTGTTCTTGCTTTTGTGCTTCTCTGCATTGTTAAGCACATGCGTGAACAGGTCAATTGCTCCGCTCACTATTTCTATGCCCGGAAATAGACATTCCAAAACGACCCGCTCTCCATCAACAAATCGTGTCTTGAACACAATATCACTGTCATATACACATGAGTTAACAAATAAATAATATACATGTAATTACTTATTCAAAACTGTTTTATGGTACAATGTGACTTACGTTTCTTTTAATCTCGCACTGAAGAAGTATTCAGTAACTTTTTGTTTGTGTTTTGCTATTGCATCTCCCACTGACACTTCCCTGGTCATATAAGGTGACCTAGATAAGAGACTTTGATGTTTCGCCCGGCCAAGTTCAAGCTTTGGTACCAATACATTCAAAGGCACCAGATCTGGAAATACCAGCATGATATCCATGCTTTTATTTCCCATGCTACCTCGACCGAACCTTGATAACCTGTTTGATGTACGGCTTCCATGAGCACATCCTGAAATGGGTTGATCAGGCGTCTTAAAACCACCGCCATCCTCTGGTTCCTATGATACATAATCTCTTAGGCTATCCAGCAACACTTGGTCTTCTGCTAGGTCATCTACAACAACTTTTCCTTGCGTTGCTGGTGGCTGTGTCTTATTCAAATTGAACTCTCCATCATCTTCAAAATCAAGGCGTGTGGGAATCTGTTGATGGTTTCTCTCCCATTCTTTGCACACTTCATTTGATAGGGCAATAATTGCGGTAGGCGTCCCATATACCTTGGTAAACGGGAATACATACTCATCTGGTACGCCACTATCCTTTTTATTCACAAACTTTTCCGGTGTTAAACATTTGTCGTATGCTTCCTTAGTTGGATATTCGTTGTCTCCTGTATTATGATAGTAGTTGCGGTTGACAAACATCTGATCCCTACGTTCCTTCAACTCCATAAACCCATGATCATTAGGATTATCCTGAAGTCCTTTAACTAACAATCGGTCTGCTTTATCCATAAGTTTTATAGCCCTTATAAGATACAATGACAGCTTCTTTTTCATCACCTATCACAACAAATAAATTATGTATCACGATATGTTATAAAAATCCAAATTTAGGAAACACCGAATACAACAATATATTTTTCAATCAAATGTACCTCCGCATTTTCTGGTACACTCTCACCCCCATTGTCTTCAAACACGTCATCTTCCCAACCTATATCTTCATCAAGGTCTACAAAATTACAAATTTACTTTTTAATAAACATACACGTTACCACATTAGTATATTTCATATTAATGGGATTAAATTAATCAAAGTTTACCCTCATCATGTATTACTTCATTGGCACATATATCATCAGCAGCTGAATCATCAAAAGGTTCCTTTGGGAACATCTCTCCTTCGAGTTTATGCAACAACTCTGAAGAACAGTGTTTGATAGGTGTATCTAACGTGGCATACACAACCTGTGATTCAATTTCATAATTACTACTTAACTATGAAACTAATAAAACATGGATTTAATATTAAAAAAATAACACACATCAAAGACATAACAAACATCATACCAATAAAAGTATTATAGGACCATTGAAATGTGCATTTCGATTCCATGATCTTTTCGTTCTGACAAAACACTCGATTATATATGTGCACCAGTCTATCTTTAGTATATCATCTTCGTTGTTAATGCATGATAGGAAATGAAGATTGACGGTATTGCTTAAATTTAGCTCGCCAATCGTTGAAAAAAACAATACCAGAGAATTCAACTTAAACATCCACCCACCATGTTTTGTTTTTAGTATTTCTTTTGCCACATGACTATTGAAATACTTTTTAACATGGTCCCCAAATTGCTCCTTCCACTGCCTAATTAGCGGGTTCCTATAATCTGAATTATCACGTGTTTTAATGTGCACATCCCCCTTTGGTACACCTAACATATTTTTAACTATGTCTGGTGTAATAGTTATTATCTTACCATTTACATCCAACCTACATGTGTTTTCATCAAACCTGTCTAATAGCCAGTAAGCTAGACGGGTCGGTACATGATGCGTGGAATTGCGTCCTCGCAAAAGGTTTTACCTCTCAAGGGATCTTGCTTGCAATCCTCACCAGGCAGTGTACTTGTTCGTTGTAGCATAGTATAGTGACAAGTACCGGGGGATTGATCGTTCAACGCATAGAATAGTGTTCGCTAGGGTTAAAACTCACTAAAACTAGGTCTAGAGGTGAGGGATGATTCTTTTTGTATATTTATATTTTAAGGAAAGCAAGTAAAATCCCAGTTTTTGGAAAGAGTGGGCGGAATTAGTTGCTAGTCAACTAACCCAATGAACTAAAGATACAATCAAAATGAAATAAACTAAACTTAAACTAATTTGTGGTTTAAACAATAATGAGAGAAAATTGTGTTTACTTAGATTTCACTACTCCTTAGCTATCTTTTACAGGTTGATTAGCTTGTTACAATCGCATGGATGATGGGTTATAGTCCTTAATACCATTCGTAGGGCCGTGTACGATCTTCCCTAACTCTATAAGCTTCTATCTCTTCCTTTGTCGAGCCGACTACTAACTCCTAACATGGCCTCATCAGTAGTTACCTACGCATTAAATACAACCAATATATCGTAGTACACCTCCGATCATGTTTCTTAAGACGTTCAAGCAAGTTACCAATTGGAAGTCTGCTAGTTTTCTTAAGCCTAACATCGAATTCATTCATCCACAACAATTATTAACAGACAACCAACCCATAATCAATATCTAAGTTTCATTACATCTAAGCAAACACGAAGAAAACCTAGCCTAGCATGTTAAAGAGAAGACAAGCGTAAGATATAGTCAAACAAAACATAGACATATTGAATGATTTGGTAAAGGACTTATCTTCAATTAAGCATGGAAGAAACAAAGGGTTGAAACCCTTGAAAAAGTTGAAAAATTCTTCTAGGGTTTACTCCCTTCATAGTTGCACACAATGAATGAAAACTAGAAAACTATATATAGATTGTCTTCTGACGGCGTCAAGAGTAATGTATGACGCCGTTAACTCGCCGCCAAAACAAACTCGTATTGCCTAGATCCACTTCTGACGCCGTCACTCTTTATGGGTTCTGGGCCGTCACTCTTTGCATTAACTCTTGATGGCCTTGACAATTTTATACATGACGCCGTCAAGACCCCTTCACCAAACATTCTGGCGTGTCAGGTGTTTTTTATTTATCCACCCTTTTGTCAACTCATGATGCCGTCACTAGCTATATGTGACGTTGTCAAGTGCAATTTCCAGCATGCTTTGAGACTTTGTCGTTTTCTTCACTTTTTCACTCCAAAAACGTCCAAAATGCTTCATTTTGTAAAATTCCTCTCAAAAGTACCTAAAATGACAAAAGGAAAGATTTAGAGTAATATTTGATCAAATAATCTCGACTTTGGCCTTAAATGACCCCTCAAAAGCAGTACACTTTTCGCTTCATCAGTTCATCACTTATCTTAAATTCTAGCACCTCACCAAAACCCATGATTCATATATCCTTTTTTTCAATATCCTACAGCTGTGTTATTACACGAAACAGATTACTGGCCGGATTTATTAAATGTACTCTACTCACAATTCTACCTACGCTAGGACCCGCTTTATTTTTTCCTTTTTTAGTTCCTGATCCTACTTTACCTTTCTCTTCAAACCGTTTTGTGGTAAACGTCTTTCTCTTACTCACGGTGTCTTTAGGTATATTTGTTTTCATCGGAGAAACAAAATCATCGTCTGTTGCATTTCCATCTTCATTTTCCTCATCCTTATCTACATAAACACCAAATAAATCAAAACACTTAAATCAGTATATACAAACACATACACATTCAATCAAATTATGTGATCAATACAAAGTTAATACAAATTCTAATTACCTTTACAATCTCCATTTTCAGTCTCAACTTTCTTTTTCCCTTTCACTACCACTGGTTTCATTTTCCGTTTCCCCGCTGCACATTTGCCTACAAATACAATAAATATTCATAAAATAAACATATGTGACACATATGTAAAACACATTGTATACAAATTACCTTTTCTATTTCCCTCGCTTTCCGGTTCCATTTTTTCACTTTCTTCTCATCCATTTTTTCCTTTGCCATGTTCTTCTCAACATCAGCAATGTCTCCTTTTTGTTTGTTTGATACATTTGCTTTATACAAATTTTCTCCTTCAATGACATTCTCGCTTGCTTGAGTTCCTGCATAGGAGTACAAAAATACAATTTAAAAATAAGTCATGTCATTTTTAACAAGAATTCTTAACAGAAACTTATATCAAATTGTGGTATAAATTAAAAGAAAGGTGTGACTGTGAGTAATTTACCATAAAAATTGACTTAGCACGTAAATTATGTATCATTGACTTCTAGTCAAACCACTCATTTTTTCAAACTCAAAGTTAACCTGATTATATACCCATCAAGCTTGTTTTTGACCAAGTGAAAACATTTATATAACATCAAAAAGTCATTGGAACTAACTTGAGATTTGCTTGTCCTCAAGCAAATGCGCTTTTATTCTAATTAAAATACAAGTTAGGGGTCATTTAACACTAATATAAAAGTAATTACAACAAATAATCGTTCCACTTCAACCAAAAACAATCACGGAAATTATACACTAGCACCTCACAAATAGTGTTTAGATACTCACATATCTCAGGTGTAATAAAGTATATATCACAATATGGAAATGGAAAACATCTCTCACTACCTGTCATAGCAAATAGATTACCATATGCTTGAGATAGGATCAAACCTCCACCACTTGGCGTAAGCACCTAGGATAAACTATCAAAGAGGACTTTTAAAGGGTTATAACGTGAGGTGTAGGGATAGGATAAACACGGTTTTGTTGGATAAAGGCAATATTTACTAGTGGTGAGTTAATCATCTTGGTCAATTACATGTACAATGTGGCGTTGCTAAGCCAAGACTCGACTCGACTTAAGCTAGTCAAAAACTAACAAGAACATAAAACAAACATAGAATGAAACGGCATGGTAGTCCGTATGTTTTTTTCTCTTTTTTCTTTTTCTTTTTTTTTCTTTTTCTTGATTTTTCGATTTTTTTTTTCATACACTCTTGCCCTACCATCCAAAATAATAAATCATAGGGGATTTGCATTCCCCTTACACTTGAACTTTTACATACTTTACAATTAACTATTCTAATTACTCGAATTAAGATAATCGAAACACTTGGAGTACTTTTTAAGATTAACGCGCATATGGGGGTAATATATGATGTTCTTCCCCATTACTTCATAACACTAGTACTTTACCCATGAGTCCCAATCGTCCCAAAACACTATTTACAAGATATGACTCGACTTAGCAACCATGTAATCAATTAGACAATTAATTAAGGGTTTAAACAAATAACAATGATGCACTAAAGATGAGTGCATACACGGAAGGCTAAGGTGATTTGGGTGTACATTTTGGGTGGATTTTTAACAAATTCTTTCTTTAAGTAAAATGCTTAAAGTTAGAAACGAAAGGATAGGCTCGGAGGGGTAGGGGTATTGTGTACTAAAAATGAGTACACCGCAAAGGTGTGGGAAAAATTAATTGAATTTACTAGTCAAGGTAATTGATTTAAATGGTCAAGTAATTATGATACGTGTTTAACACAAGGGTGATCCTAATGCCTCTTATCATGTAGTAAATCCTACTATACGAATGTAGTCTCACTGGCGGTTTCAGGATGCATCGCTAACGCATGTTCTAGAATCTAAGTACTACCGTTACACTCATAAGCACTAATAATGTATGCTTTTCCTAACAAATCTAAAGGCGAACCTCACATATTTGGGTGAAAAATTTTTTTGAGTGGTACGGTTTTTGTGCTAGTCATACAACTCCTATCCGTGAGACGCTCATTAAGGCTAAAGCTTCACTTCTAAATGTTGTAAAAAATTTTAAATTTGGCGCTAAAATTGCCCTAACAAGTATTTCTCTTAGTTTTATTACACACCTACTATTGAACAAACAAACTCAAGTGTAATTGCATTCTCTAAAGTACCATCATTTACCCTCCCCTTACACTTAGGCTGAACATTGTCCCCAATGTTCAATAAAAAGATGTAAAAGTAAATAAGGTAAAAGAATGAAATAAATACTCCCCTGATTTGTTCGGTGTGGATAAATTGTTAACATAGTTAAATCCTCCTTCAAGAAAATGAACGTTGAAAGCTTCCCTTCTGAAATAATAAATCATCTTCTTGTCAAATATAACCTGTTAAACCTGAGAAAACAATCATAGCAACCTCGCGTAAAATCGGCGGCAATCTATATATATAAGGATATAATGCTTGTGGAATGAATGTTTGCAGATATCCTGGAATTTATAAAACTAAAGAATTAATAAAAACTTCAAGACTCCGTTAGAAAAACAAAACTTGAAAAATTTCCAGAATTTTACACCTGACGCCGTCAGGTATTAATCCTGACGTCGTCAGAGTGTTCTGACAAAAATCTGATGTTAAGTTTTCGGAAAAATTTCTGGAAAAACTTATGCCTTAATTCCTCTAATTCCCTACAAAACATCATTATGACTCGATACAAACATTTGACTCAAACAACTACTAATATACATGTTCATTTAATATTGTGGTGGTTCATGTTCAATTCCCGTTCTTAAAAACAAATTTAGATTTCCCTTACACTTATCTTTTGTGAAATACCTTTTTATGAAGTTAAGACAAACAACAAGGTAAAGTATTTTCACAATTTAGTATGAAACATGATCAAAAAATAATAAAAATAAAGCATGCATACGAAAACAAATAAAATAAAACAAACAAACAATCAAACAAATAAAGCTTGGGTTGCCTCCCAATAAGTGCTTGTTTTTTTTCGAGTCACGAGCCTGACACTACCCTTATTTAACGGATATAGGGGAGGTTTTCCCTACACTTAGGATTAAGTGCGGGTGGAAGTAGCGATACACAACCTTAGGGTGGAAATATGTTACGTGAGGTGAGGGGGTAAGTGAATTATATGCTCAAACGGGTGTGCTCCTTTTATCATAACCTTACCTAGTTTAATTGGGTCAATGGGTGAGTTGAAGTTTTCTCCTAAAAAGGGATAATCTTCTATCAATTTTGAGAGACTCCTAATTGGGAATCCATCTTGACCTAATAAACCCAGTTGAAACCCATAATGTTTCTTGTGATCAATCATGAATGGGTGATGTAAGTATGTAAGGTCATGGTTCACTCCTATGTCAGCTTCTACTACACAAGGCTTAGAGTCTACTACCTTTATCCTAAGACTACCCGGACTATATGGTTTGATGGGTGGATCGGGACCAATTTTAATTCCTAAATTTTCATCCAAGGATGGAAGATTTGGTTACGGTTTTGGTTGAGGCTCCGGTTCATCAAAACTAGGAACTCCCCTGAAACTAAGAGTAAGGTTACCATTATAAGTATTCAAACCTATTTCATCTAGTTGTGTTTTATCTAAGGGCTCTACCTCTATTGGGGTTCCTATAGTCTCTTCTACTTCTTCCGGGTAAGTCACGGGCAGTGTGTATGCCTCAAATGATGGTAGGACTTAGGGTACTTGGTGGGTTTAGATTTTCTACTCTATCCTCCATCTTATCAAGATCACCTATGTGCTCATCATTCACTATAGTAGATCCTAACCACCTAGGTGTCTCAACTCTATCCCCAAACAAACTTCTTGCTTGTTCCCTCAAACTTGCTATCAATTTATCTGTAACAACGTTTGTTGGGTTTTCCATATTTTTGGCAAGTTGGGCACAATCCTCTATGGCTTCCCATGCTTCATCAGCACTTAATCCCCAAAAGTCCCCATCCGCGGCCTGATCAATGTCCATTTTGGTATAGTGGTCGACACGATGGTAAAATATTTCAATTTGGGACCACAGATCGAAACTATGAAGAGGGACTTTTCGGAGTAAATATTTAAAACGAGTCCATGCATCATAGATAGGTTCATCTTGATGTTGTTTGAACATCAAGATGTCATTTGGAGTGGGTGAATTACGTGGTTGGTAGTAGGGTGGATTCGTGTTCTCCATAATGGTGAACGGAAGAGTCAATGGAAAGGTTTTTTAACGAACAAAGACACAAAGAAAAGATAGACTAAAGAAAGCTAATAAAACGAAAATAAAAATATTACTAGAAAGGAATCTAGCAAGTAGACCTAATAAAAAGAAATTTCAACCTAGACAATAACTATTCCCCGGGCTGCGGCGCCAAAAACTTGATGGTGCCGCACTCTTTTGCGAAAGTTGAGGAATAAATGTAAAGATATACAATCCCCGGCAGTGGCGCCAAAAACTTGATGCATGGAATTGTGCCCTCGCAAAAGGTTTTACCTCTCAAGGGATCTTGAGAAGCTTGCAATCCCCACCAGGCAGTGTACCTGTTCGTTGTAGCATAGTATAGTGAAAAGTACCGGGCGATTGATCGTTCAACTCAAAGAATAGTGTTTGCTAAGGTTAAAACTCACTAAAACTAGGTCTAGAGGTGAGGGATGATTCTTTTTGTATTTTTATATTTTAAGGAAAGCAAGTAAAATCTCGGTTTTTGGAAAGATTGGGCGGAATTAGTTGCTAGTCAACTAACCCAATTAACTAAAGATGCAATCAAAATGAAATAAACTAAACTTAAACTAATTTGTGGTGTAAAAAATTATGAGAGAAATTGTGTTTACTTAGATTTCACTACTCCGTAGCTATCTTTTACAGGTTGATTAGCTTGTTACAATTGCATGGATGACGGGTTATAGTCCTTAATACCATTCGTAGGGCCGTTTACGATCTTCCCTAACTCTATAAGCTTCTACCACTTCCTATGTCGAGCCGACTACTAGCTCCTAACATGGCCTCATCAGTAGTTACCTACACATTAAATAAAACCAATATATCGTAGTACACCTCCGATCATGTTTCGTAAGATTTTCAAGAAAGTTACCAATTGGAAGTCTGCCAGTTTTCTTAAGCCTAACATCGAATTCATTCATCCACAACAATTATAAACAAACAACCAACCCATAATCAATATCTAAGTTTCATTACATCTAAGCAAACACGAAGAAAACCTAGCCTAGCATGTTAAAGAGAAGACAAGCATAAGATATAATCAAACAACACATAGACATATTGAATGATTTGGTAAAGGACTTATCTTCAATTAAGCATGGAAGAAACAAAGGGTTGAAACCCTTGAAAAAGCTATAAAATTCGTCTAGGGTTTACTCCCTTCAAAGTTGCACACAATGAATGAAAACTAGAAAACTATATATAGATTTTGTCTTCTGACGACGTCAAGAGTAATGTGTGACGCCTTCAACTTGCCGCCAAAACAAACTCATATTGCCTAGATCCACTTCTGACATCGTCACTCTTTATGGGTTCTGGGCCGTCACTCTTTGCATTAACTCTTGATGGCCTTGACAATTTTATACGTGACGCCGTCATGACCCCTTCACAAAACATTCTGGCGCGTCACGTGTATTTGATTTATCCACCCTTTTGTCAACTCATGATGCCATCACTAGCAATATGTGACGCCGTCAAGTGCAATTTCCATTATGCTTTTGAGACTTTGTCATTTTATTCACTTTTTCGCTCCAAAAACGTCCAAAATGCTTCCTTTTGCAAAATTCCTCTCAAAAGTACCTAAAATGACAAAAGGAACGATTTAGGGCAATATTTTATCAAATAATCTCGACTTTGGCCTCAAATGACCCCCCCCCCCCCCAAAAGCGGTACACTTTTTGCTTCATCAGTACATCACTTATCTTAAATTCTAGCACCTCACCAAAACCCATGCTTCTTACATCCTTTTTCTAAATATTTGACAGTTGTGTTATCACACGAAATAGATTACTGGGCGGATTTCTTAAATGTACTCTACTCACAATTCTACCCACGCTTGGACCCGCTTTATTTTTTCCTTTTTTAGTTCCAGATCCTACTTTACCTTTGTCTTCAAATCGTGTTGTGGTAAACGTCTTTTTCTTACTCACGGTAACTTTAGGTATCTTTGTTTTCATCAGAGAAACAAAATCATCGTCTGTTGCATTTCCATCTTCATTTGCCACATCCTTATCTATATACACACCAAATAAATCAAAACACTTAATGTTAATACAAATATCGTCTAAAAACGTTATTTATATTTTACGATCTTTGCTAAGTTTTGTAAATGACAAAGTGTAAACTTTAGTTTTTAGTAAAACATAATTTTAGTTTAAAAGACTTGCATAATTATACATTTGCTACATTTTACATTTCATATAAAATACAACATTTTTGTATTTCTTAAAATAGAAATGTCACATCACATTTATGGTAAGTTTGTCAATATACGTTTAAGGAAAGATTGTGTGTTTGACTAACCATAAGTCTTCTTGCACAAGTTTGTGTTTGACTAGTATTTAGTTGATGTGACTTTGGTTGGTTTGGAAAGTTATTGCAGGATAAACTGTCAGTCCTGGCAGAACCCTGGACATACACGGGCGGAACCCATCTGAGGGTTCCGCCGTATCCGTCAGGCCTGCAGAATATTTTGCTATAAATACCAAGCCATTTGTTTGTATTTAGGTTTCATCACTTCTCATTACACTTACACATACACATTCATATCTTCATCTAACCCTTTAATATTTTCATTGTTGTGAAGATTCTTTTGTAGCAAAGAAGTTCACAAGTACATAGAATTTTTCAAGCTTTCAACACAACGTTGCAAGACTTGTTAACTTAGCATCGTGTAGACTTTGTGTAGTTTACACTTCATTTGATTGTATGTTTTCAGTTATGATCGGTTAGTATTTTAGGCCTTAAAATACATAGAGTGATGGGAGTTGTTTTACCCTTGTAAAAGAACTAACGGGAGTGGTTGTACCCTTGTAAAAGAACTCGACATCTAGCTTAGTGTCGGTAATTGTGTAAGCGACGTGTAAGGTTTTCTCCGCCGGTAAAAGGAGCTTGTTGACTAGTGAAAGAAACTCTCGAGTTGGATACTCGGGGCGTGAACGTAGGGCAAGGAAAAAGAGTCCTTGTAGCCAAACCATGATAAATACTCGTGTTGTGGTTTGATCGTTTCTTTCTTTATACTTGCATGTTATATATTGTCTTTGTGTTCATATCTTTGATTAAACGAAAAGTTTCAAAAAGATAATTAAACGAAAAACCGGTAAAACTATTCAACCCCCCTTCTAGTTTCCCACAATTGGCATCAAGAGCTACGTTACTCAAGCTTTTAAAATATATTGTGTTTTAAAACTTGAAACGATCCATGGATTTTGAAAATTACAAAGAAGGGCAATCTATGCAAAGACCACCACTTTTTGAAGCAAATGGTTTTATATATTGGAAAAACCGTTTTGAAACTTACGTGAAATCTAAAGATATAAATTTATGGTATATAATCATTCATGGTGATAATATAGCTACAAATAGTAAAGTTGATGATCAAAAGAAATTGATTGCTAAAAATAATGAAGCTAAAATGATGCTTTACAATGCTTTGCCTAAGAAAGAATATGAAAGAGTCTTTATGTGTAAAACCGCCAAAGATATTTGGCAATCTTTAATAGTCACTCATCAAGGAAAGTCACAAGTTAAGGATAACAAAATCGATCTTCTTGTTCAACAATATGAACAATTTGTTATTTCCGAAGATGAGACTATTGATAGTGCATTTTCTAGGTTTAACACTTTTATTACTTCACTTAAAGCAGTTCATGAATCTTTTTGTAGCAAGAATTTTGTCAGGAAATTCCTTAGAGCACTCCATCCGAAGTTGAGAGCAAAAGTTTTGGCAATTGAAGAATCCAAGGATCTTTCAAGCATGTCACTTGACGAGCTAATTGGAAACCTCAAAGTTCATGAAATGGTAATGGAAAAAGATTCTGAAATAGTTAAAGGTAAGAAAGAAAAGGTTAAGTCCATTGCCTTGAAAGCTAGAGTCCAATCAAGTGATGATGAAGAATCTAGTTCGGATAGTGATGATGAAGAATATGCCATGGCCGTTAGAGACTTCAAGAAGTTCTTACGTAGACGAGGGAAGTTTGTAAGGCAACCTAAATATGACAAGAAAACCTTCCGAAAAGATCGTGATGATAGGAAAGGAAAGGTTGAAAGGAAATGCTTTAGGTGTGGAGACATAAGTCATCTCATAGGAGAATGTCCAAAACCACCCAAAAGCAAATCTCAACAAGCATTTGTGGGTGGTGCTCGGAGTGACTATGAAGAAGATGATGATGAGCCGAAGAATGATGAAATTGCTCTCATGGCTCACGACTCAAATGAGGTACCCTCCAACTCATCTTACTCTTCTATTGATGATGACACCTTACAAAAAGAATATAACAAACTTTGTGTATTAAGCTTAAAAATCATAAACAAAAATAAATTTTTGAAAACTAAAAAGGAGTTTTTAGAAAATGTAGTTTATGAGTTAAAAGAAAAAGCTAAGAGATTAGAAAAGAGTAAAGGTATTGACACATCGTGCAAATCGTGTGAAGATCTTAAACTCGAAATTGAGAAACTTAGAATTACTCAATATGATCTAATAAAACAAACCACAAAGTTTAAGAAGTTCGATAAAAGTATTTCTTGTGCGGATGAAATAATGAAACTTCAAAAGTCACCATTTGATAAAACAGGACTAGGTTTCATGAAACTAGAAACTTCGAAGAGTCAAACGAAACAAGAAAAGAAAGCACAAGAAACTAACAAAAATGATACAGCAGCCCCCGGAACAGACGGAACCAAGGTTCCGCCGGGTCTGCAGCAGCAGTAACAACTTCCACGTCGGATCGTTCAAAATTTGTTAAAGTCACATATAAAAATGAAACAAAGCCTGCTTTTAAAGCTGGAGTAGGACTTAGTAAAAATGAATTTAGAACTAGAACTACTCAACCGAGACCTAAGACTCCTATTCCCAAAAGACCCTTTCCAAAGAGTAACTACAACACACGACCAAACTACCAACATGTTTGGAACCAAAACACTCCTTGACATTACCAAACTCCAAATTACATGTCATGGAACCCTTATGTTCTATTTTCATACTTGGATCAAGTTAATGGTATGCTTAACCAAAATGGACCCATGAGAAATTGGGGACCAAATGTTTGAGTGTTTTTCGTAAAATAGGTGTGCCTCAAAGTATGTTTGGAATCGGATGAATGGATTAAAGATAGTGGTTGTTCAAAGCACATGACGGGTAACAAAAGCCTCTTCTCAACTTATCACAAATGTGATGGAGGCAACGTTTCACCATTGGTAGTAAAGCTATGAGCAAAATCATCGGAAAAGGTACAATCTGTCACAACCCACAATTTCAGGTCATTCTTCCAAACTTCGACATTTTACTATTCACAAGTTACTATTCATCGATCACTATTCATCGTTTTACTATTCATCGTTTTTGAGGTCAATTTGACATTCCGAGACATATTCAGAAAATTTACTATTCACTTGACACTATTCATTTCCGAGAGGAAACCACTATTCACGTGCATTATTCATGTCATCGTAAATTTAGTTTACGTGTGTTCAAATTCGCGTAACCGTATTGGTTCAGGAGCGAATTCATGCATTATTATCAGGGACACTTCATACGGACTAGAAATAGTCTGCATATCATCATTAGGGCACTTGCATGCTATTCCACTCGTAGGATAACTAAATTTATACTTTTGGTATAATTAACGATTTACGTACGTTTATTTCAAATAAACACTAATACGCGAACGATAAGTGTCTAACATGTCCGACACTCCCGACTATGATCCTAATACATTTTTATACTCATTTCTATAATATAAAAACTATAATATTAATTTACCCGGTATTTTGGAAATTAACCATTACGTATCGTACGTTTAACTTAATAACGCCAGGTTTTCACCAAAATTAAACGATAATCACCCAAACTCTCCGTACTTGTACCCGACATATTTTTACAACTTTTATAACTTTATTATGACCCGAATAACTTCAACAAAATTTATTTCTAACAAACCCGGTACTCGATTAAACCTTAAACCTAAACCTAACCTAACTACACTTTATTACTAACACTAATTTTTACTAACTAACTACCCAACATCTTCCCCTTTTCCCTCCCCAAAACCGGCCAACCCCCCCCCCCCTAAAGGTCTTCCAACTTTAATAACCTCACCAAACTTATTAATTGTCCACCTAACAATTGTCTCAAGTATATATTAAACTTTTTTTTACTCTTTCATCACAAAATCACTTTTTACTTACACTTAGCAACTTTTCTCTTCATTTTCTTTGAGCTTGGTTCGATTTGGGATAAACAAGGAGCAAGGAGGAAAAATTTTACAAGATCATATCATAAACTAGTTAGTATAATCATCCTTGTTAGAGTTTTGAAATAAAAACTCAAGGATTAGTAAGCTTTTTATCATCTAAACTCTCTAAACCATCAAGTAAGTTTACAAACTCATTTTTATGATTTTTACAAGTTATTATTATGTCTATATATTTTTCTTACAAGATCTTACACATGCATCAACTTGTACCACTTCATTTTTGTATATATTAACTTTCAAGCCCTAGAAATGGAAACATATGAAACTCTTGTTAGACCTAGTGGTTTGATGATATTTTAGGACCCATGACACCCTAAGAAGGTGTATGGTAGGTTTAGACTAGCTTTGTGGTGTTTGAAAGTGGATTGATGGAGGATGGAACTAGTTTAGAGACTTGAAAATGGTTTTTGAAACTTTTGAAATACCTACTGTCCCTATTTTAATTTCGTGGGAAAATCAGTAGATGATGACCAAGTTTTGACCAAAGATTTAGAAAATACATTCAAAAACGAAACTTTAGGCGAAAGAATCAATTAAAACGAGTTTATAACGAAGGAGTTATGATTTTTGCAAACTTAACGACGAAAACTACTTTTCAGAAAACTGCTTGCTGTTTGGCAGAATACGACGGGTATTTTGAAGTAGTAAACGTAACTTTAAGGAGCCGAGTTGTCTAAAATATACTAGTATACACAAAGACGAATCCGTGGACATAAAGAACAAGGAAAACGAGCTTGAAACGACAAAGTTATACCCATTCTAACATCGTCAAACTATATATATATATTTTTGGTCACAAATAAAAATAATAACGTACGTACTAAACGGTAAATTTTCTAGAAAACATTACTAAGGACGATTTCTTATCAAATGAATACGTATGACCCGAGAGAATACTTATACGACGTAACGACGTATTTCAAGGTTTTGATACAAGGATTATAACGTTAACTTTTTCGTACAAGTTATATACTCCTATATATGGAATATATTTTCCTAAGTATGGAAACTATTTTTCTATGACGATAACTAGTGTTTCTAAATTACGAGTGGTATGAGTATCATGTGCATGTGCATTCATTTCATTTCGGCTTGATCTAAGTTAGATCATGGTTATTCATTTAGGTTGCGGCTAGTACTCGCGCCTCATTGTCCCGACTACTTTCACCTCATTGCACCATCTTTGTACCATTACTTCGAGGTGAGTTTTCATAGCCCCGTTTTAATTCTATATTTTGATTTCAAATCCCACGGGGGAGAATACATTGCATTACTTATTTTTGTGTACATGCCTAAGTATAAAATTCATACATTGCTTAAGTTGCCTATTTACCACGTCTTGACAAGTCCCCTTTTATTATCATGGACCGTTAATTTCTAGTACTAAGCGGGAGTGAGTGGATAGATCTATCGAGGGTGACGCCTCCATTCGTGTTTGGGTTGCTCCAAATGGAACGAATGCATTTCATGTCTTTATTATTAGAGTGTCTGGTAAACACTCATTGGGGCCAAGTATCGTCTAGCTTCGGGGTCATGAGCTTAAGAGCCAATGTATATACTTTCCGGACATCCTATTTCATGGCATTACTTATGGCATTTGTACACTAGATTTTATTTATAAACCTATGATTATTCACCAACTTTATGTTGACCGTTTTTCGCAATGTATTTCTCAGGTAACTAAGGCATTTCTCATGGCATTGCATGGAGTCACTTTGTGTATCAAGGCTGACGCGTCACTTTTGGATTTCATGCACTTTGAACTATCGTTTGATTGTACTAAACTTGTTTCCGTAAACCTTTTCTAACTTTTGGGACCTATGTCTTTATAACTCTGAATATTTTGAATGAATCAAACGATGTATTTTCTAAACGACACTTTAGGTCGTTCAATATATCCTGGTTGTGTGCTATGATCCGTTACACCCTCAGGTATTCCATTCCGCTGCCATTCAGGTATTTCAGGGGTGTTACAGATTGGTACCAGAGCTAAGGTTATAGCGAACTAGGTTGCATCATTGACCCTAGACTATAACCACACTATCATAGCATATCATCATTTCATCATAAGTGCATATTTACTTATTTGTAGGCGATGCCATTATGCGAGTTATTTATTTTATTTCACCTTGATTATCACAGAGTCATGTCTTCGTATCCCGACACTGTTGTACTTTACACTATATCCGATTCTGATGATGAGGGTTCTGTGTCCTCTACTGCTGTTTCACCACTTGTTTCTCCTACACCTGAGTTGCCACTCTTGGCATCTGATGGTGACACCGAGCCTTTCGAGGAGGAGGAGACGGCTCCTACTCCCCATGTCCATCCTACTATACCTACTGATATACCATCATCACCTACTACTACTATCCATTCAGAGCCGAGACTTATGTTTCCTAGGGAGAAGACTGTTCAGGGCCCTAGGAAGAGAGTTCGTTATGCTACATGTACTTTTAGGACCCTCCCTAGTCCTACTGTGCCTACACCACCACCACCAGCCTTACCCACTACTACCCCTATGCCTACCTCACTCTTGTCGCTTCGGAAGCGCGCAAGGCTTACCACTCCAGATTCACCCATTACCGAGACTGATGACTTTTCACCACCACCCGTGTACCACATAGGTGAGAGTTCTAGAGCGGCTGCAGCTAGGGATCCTACAGCCGTTACACTAGAGGATCAGTTTGATGCTCAGCAGGAGCAAGTTGACAGGTTGGGGCATAGAGTTGATGAGATTATCACCCCTCGACTTGAGATTGTTGAGGAGCAGGTTGAGGATTTGATTCAGGGCAGGGTTGGTATTGATGTGTCTTACCATGGACTCGAGGCACGACAGTTGAGGCATCAGGAGGAGATTGAGCTACTTAGGGATGAGTTACCTGAGATTCGAGATAGAGCTCAGGCGACACAGGAGACCCAGTGGGAGCAGGTAGACCAGTTGACATTGCTTCGAGAGAGGGTAGTTGTTTTGGAGCGTAGGGATGCTTCTTCTCAGTTACGACTTGAGCATCTTGAGGAGATCGTGGTTATGATGGATCGTGAGATTCGTCGCTTGAGGGGAGAGCCTGGACCATCTAGAGCACCGAGAGGAGCCTAGGCGTAGACTGGTATTATATTAGCTTGTATTATTTCCTAGTCCCGGGATGTGGGACATAGTTCAAGAACTTGTAGTCTTTTGGTTGTTGTACAAACAAATATATCAAGTGCGACTCTACTATGTTGGAAATGTTGTGCTATATATATATATATCGGCCTACATCGACCGAAATTTTCATGTATTATATTCATGTGTTGTGATTATATTTATGATGTTTCGTGGTTGCTCTTTATTATTATCGCATTTATACATGTTGTGGTTGTATCGACACAGGTTGGGGTTATATATATACGTGACGTGGTTGTTGTGGTTGTATATATACACTTATCGTGGTGAGGTCTAGACAGATTGTGGTTGTACTCGTACATATCGTGGTTGTATTTATACTTGGTTATGGTTGTATATTTATATACGTGTTGTGGGTGTATATCTTTGGTACGATGACTATTTCTATTATGATTTTTCTCATGGTTATTTCCATTGTGATTTATCAGAAGTATGGCACCAAGGAAGAGTAAGACTGCACCAGAAACACCCGCCATGACTCAAGCCGCTATCCGCAAGTTGGTCAGGGATAGTATTGCAGAAGCTCTAGTGATTGAGAGAGCTGAGGTTGCTGCAAGGGCTGCTGAGACTGCTTCTAATACAGGGACGGTTGAACCACCCACTAATAAGAGGGAATGTACATGGAAAGATTTCAAGATTAGCGATCCTATCAAATTTAAGGGCACTGAAGGAGCGGTTGCTTTAATCCGCTGGTTCGAAAAGACTGAGAACGTATTTCTCATGTGCGGATGCCCGGATGTCAGCAAGGTGAAGTTTGCTACAGGTATGCTTCTTGATGAAGCTATATCTTGGTGGAATTCGTATGCTCAGCCGATTGGTATGGAAAATGCTTACAAGCTTACTTGGGAGGAATTCAAGAAACTAATGACAAAGAAGTTTTGCCCTCGTACCGAGGTGCAAAAGATGGAAACGGAATTTTATGAGCTTGTGACTAAGGGTGATGACATTGAGACTTATTTCAGGAGATTTCAGGAGTTGGCTGCACTATGTCCAACTATGGTTCCCGATGATGAGAAAAAGATGGAAAACTTTGTTGGTGGATTGCCTGAAAGTGTTCGAGGAGATGTGATTTCTTTTGATCCACAATCAATGGAAGAAGCTATTCGTATAACTCAGAAACTCATGGTTCAAGTAGTCAAAGGGAAAGCTGCTGTCAACAGCAATAACCGTTCAAACAACACCAACTACACCAACACTCGGAACAACAACAACTATAACAACAATCGGAACCGCAATTATCCCAATAACCGGAACAACAATTCAAACAATAACAACAACAACAACAAGAGGAGGTTTGACTACAACCAAGGTGGAAACGCTGTTCAGCCGCCACCTAAGAGACAGGAGGTAGCAAAGGTTTATGCTGCAGGACCAAATGACAGAAAAGGTTACACTGGTAACCTACCTAAGTGCGAAAGGTGTCAGAAGCATCATAACCCAGGTCGTTGTCCAGATATTTGTGGCAATTGCAAGAAGGTTGGTCACCACATCAAAGATTGTAGACTTCCAATCGTGGGTGACAATCAGAAACCACCGGTAACGTGTTTTGGATGTGGAGAACTTGGACACTTTAAGAATGAGTGCCCAAAGAAGAAGAATCAAGGAACTGGAAATCAAAATGGAATGGCTCGAGGAAGAGCTTATGTCATGGGAGGAGACGATGTCAAAGAAGACCCGAATGTTGTTGCGGGTACGTTCCTCGTTAATAATCGTTATGCATCCATTTTATTTGATTCAGGAGCGGATAGAAGTTTTGTTTCTATTGCATTTGCACCTTTGCTTAACATAGAACCGACCCCATTAGACATTTCTTATATCGTCGAATTAGCCGATGGGTCTTTAGTTAACACCAACACCATTGTTCGTGGTTGCACCATAAATTTTCTAAACCATCCATTCAATATAGACCTTATGCCCGTAGAACTTGGAAGTTTCGACGTTGTGATCGGTATGGATTGGTTATCTCGGCATCGAGCGAGAATTATTTGTGATGAGAAAGTTGTTCACCTTCCTTTTAACGGTGAAACTTTGGTTGTTCGCGGAGAGCGAAGTGGAACTAGACTCAGTATTATATCGTGCATTAAAACCGAGAAGTACATAAAGAAGGGTTGTTATGCATTCTTGGCTCACATCACGGAGAAGAAGTCGGATGAGAAACGACTTGAAGATGTGCCAATTGTTAAGGAATTTCAGGAAGTTTTTCCGAAAGAATTGCCAGGACTTCCGCCTACACGACAAATTGAGTTTCAAATCGAATTAGTGCCAGGAGCTGCACCGATTGCACGAGCACCGTATAGACTTGCACCTTCGGAAATGCAAGAATTGTCGAATCAACTGCAAGAACTTTTGGACAAAGGATTCATTAGACCGAGTTCCTCGCCTTGGGGAGCGCCGGTTTTGTTTGTGAAGAAGAAAGACGGAACTTTCAGAATGTGCATCGACTATCGTGAACTGAACAAGTTAACGGTTAAGAACCGTTATCCACTCCCAAGAATTGACGACTTGTTCGACCAGTTACAAGGTTCTAGTTTTTATTCCAAGATTGATTTAAGATCCGGTTACCATCAACTTAAAGTTCGGGAAGAGGATATCCCGAAGACGGCGTTTAGAACACGCTATGGTCATTATGAATTTCAAGTGATGCCTTTTGGATTAACTAACGCACCTGCGGTATTTATGGATCTCATGAATAGGGTGTGCAAACCGTATCTTGATAAGTTCGTGATCGTATTCATTGACGATATCTTGATTTATTCCAAGAGTAAGGAAGATCACGAAGAACACCTCAGAACAATCCTGGAACTACTCAAGAAGGAGCAATTGTATGCCAAATTTTCTAAGTGTGATTTTTGGATACGTAGAGTTCAATTTCTTGGCCATGTTATTGATAGCCAAGGTTTACAAGTCGACCCGGCAAAGATCGAGGCAGTTAAGGATTGGGCTACGCCCAAGTCTCCTACGGAAATTCGTCAATTTCTAGGACTTGCCGGATATTACAGAAGGTTTATTGAAGGGTTTTCTAAGATAGCGAAGTCGTTGACGAAACTGACACAAAAGAATGAGAAGTACGAGTGGGGAGAAAAACAAGAGTCCGCATTTCAATTATTGAAACAAAAGCTTTGTAGCGCACCGATTTTGTCACTACCGGAAGGTATTGAGAACTTTGTGGTATATTGCGATGCTTCGCATAAAGGACTTGGAGCTGTGCTAATGCAAAACGAGAAGGTGATAGCTTATGCATCTAGACAGCTTAAGATACACGAGAAAAATTACACTACTCACGACTTGGAATTGGGTGCAGTAGTTTTTGCACTCAAGATTTGGAGACACTACCTTTATGGTACTAAGTGTGTAATTTTTACCGACCACAAGAGCTTACAACATATACTCGATCAGAAGGAACTTAATATGAGACAACGTCGTTGGCTAGAGTTGTTGAGTGATTACGATTGTGAAATTCGATATCACCCAGGGAAAGCGAATGTTGTAGCAGATGCACTTAGCCGAAAAGAACGACTCAAACCTTTGAGAGTCAAGTCATTGGGAATGACTATCATTTCGCCATTACCATCGAAGATCTTAGAAGCTCAGATTGAGGCTCTCAAAGAAGAAAATCGACCACATGAAAAACTTTATGGTATGACAGAAAGCGAAAATGGCTTTGTAAAGAGATCGGATGGAGTGTTATGCTTCAAGGACCGAAGTTGGATACCACTCTATGGTGGAGTGCGAGAATTGATTATGCATGAATCACACAAGTCGAAGTACTCTATTCATCCAGGTTCGGATAAGATGTATCAGGATCTCAAAAAGCTTTACTGGTGGCCGAACATGAAAGCAGAGATTTCTACGTACGTCAGTAAATGTCTTACTTGTGCTAAAGTGAAAGCCGAACACCAGAAACCGTCAGGACTACTCCAACAACCAGAAATTCCACAATGGAAGTGGGAACGTATTGCTATGGATTTTGTCACTAAACTTCCAAAGACGTCAGGAGGTTTCGATGCTATTTGGGTAATCATTGATCGACTTACCAAATCAGCTCATTTCATACCTATTAGAGAGACTTATTCAATGGAACAACTTGCTAGACTTTATGTCAAGGAAATAGTCTCAAGACACGGTGCACCAGTTTCCATCATTTCCGACAGAGATAGTCGTTTTACCTCAAACTTTTGGCGGTCATTACAAGATTCTTTTGGATCTCAATTAGACATGAGCACTGCTTACCATCCTCAGACCGATGGTCAGAGTGAGAGAACTATACAAACACTTGAGGACATGCTTAGAGCATGTGTGATTGACTTTGGAAATGGTTGGGCTAACCATTTGCCGTTAATCGAGTTTTCTTACAACAACAGTTACCATTCGAGCATTAAGGTTGCACCATTCGAGGCACTTTATGGTCGCAAGTGTCGATCTCCAGTTTGTTGGGCCGAAGTCGGTGAAGTACAATGTACTGGCCCGGAGATGGTACAAGAAACGACAGAAAAGATAATTCAAATTCGAGAGAGACTCGAAACTGCTAGAAGTCGACAGAAAAGCTACGCAGATGTTCGACGCAAACCATTGGAATTTCAGGTCGGAGACAAAGTTATGTTGAAAGTCTCGCCTTGGAAAGGCGTGATACGATTTGGAAAACGCGGGAAATTGAACCCGAGATACATTGGACCATTCAAGATCCTGGAAAGGATTGGTCCGGTTGCTTACAAACTTGAACTTCCGTCAGAACTTAGCAACGTACATAACACGTTTCATGTTTCGAACCTCAAGAAATGTCTTTCGGATGAGTCTGCCATTATACCATTAGAAGAAATACAACTCGATGACAAGCTTAACTTTGTGGAAGAACCCGTTGAAATAATGGATCGCGAGATCAAACAGTTGAACCAAAGTCGAATTCCGATCGTGAAGGTTCGCTGGAATTCTCGAAGAGGACCCGAGTTTACTTGGGAACGAGAAGACCAAATGCGACGCAAGTATCCACAACTTTTCACTGAGCCTATTACCGAGACCAACACTAACTGAATTCAGGGACTGAATTCCTTTTTGGATGGGCGACTGTCACAACCCACAATTTCAGGTCATTCTTCCAAACTTCGACATTTTACTATTCACAAGTTACTATTCATCGATCACTATTCATCGTTTTACTATTCATCGTTTTTGAGGTCAATTTGACATTCCGAGACATATTCAGAAAATTTACTATTCACTTGACACTATTCATTTCCGAGAGGAAACCACTATTCACGTGCATTATTCATGTCATCGTAAATTTAGTTTACGTGTGTTCAAATTCGCGTAACCGTATTGGTTCAGGAGCGAATTCATGCATTATTATCAGGGACACTTCATACGGACTAGAAATAGTCTGCATATCATCATTAGGGCACTTGCATGCTATTCCACTCGTAGGATAACTAAATTTATACTTTTGGTATAATTAACGATTTACGTACGTTTATTTCAAATAAACACTAATACGCGAACGATAAGTGTCTAACATGTCCGACACTCCCGACTATGATCCTAATACATTTTTATACTCATTTCTATAATATAAAAACTATAATATTAATTTACCCGGTATTTTGGAAATTAACCATTACGTATCGTACGTTTAACTTAATAACGCCAGGTTTTCACCAAAATTAAACGATAATCACCCAAACTCTCCGTACTTGTACCCGACATATTTTTACAACTTTTATAACTTTATTATGACCCGAATAACTTCAACAAAATTTATTTCTAACAAACCCGGTACTCGATTAAACCTTAAACCTAAACCTAACCTAACTACACTTTATTACTAACACTAATTTTTACTAACTAACTACCCAACATCTTCCCCTTTTCCCTCCCCAAAACCGGCCAACCCCCCCCCCCCCTAAAGGTCTTCCAACTTTAATAACCTCACCAAACTTATTAATTGTCCACCTAACAATTGTCTCAAGTATATATTAAACTTTTTTTTACTCTTTCATCACAAAATCACTTTTTACTTACACTTAGCAACTTTTCTCTTCATTTTCTTTGAGCTTGGTTCGATTTGGGATAAACAAGGAGCAAGGAGGAAAAATTTTACAAGATCATATCATAAACTAGTTAGTATAATCATCCTTGTTAGAGTTTTGAAATAAAAACTCAAGGATTAGTAAGCTTTTTATCATCTAAACTCTCTAAACCATCAAGTAAGTTTACAAACTCATTTTTATGATTTTTACAAGTTATTATTATGTCTATATATTTTTCTTACAAGATCTTACACATGCATCAACTTGTACCACTTCATTTTTGTATATATTAACTTTCAAGCCCTAGAAATGGAAACATATGAAACTCTTGTTAGACCTAGTGGTTTGATGATATTTTAGGACCCATGACACCCTAAGAAGGTGTATGGTAGGTTTAGACTAGCTTTGTGGTGTTTGAAAGTGGATTGATGGAGGATGGAACTAGTTTAGAGACTTGAAAATGGTTTTTGAAACTTTTGAAATACCTACTGTCCCTATTTTAATTTCGTGGGAAAATCAGTAGATGATGACCAAGTTTTGACCAAAGATTTAGAAAATACATTCAAAAACGAAACTTTAGGCGAAAGAATCAATTAAAACGAGTTTATAACGAAGGAGTTATGATTTTTGCAAACTTAACGACGAAAACTACTTTTCAGAAAACTGCTTGCTGTTTGGCAGAATACGACGGGTATTTTGAAGTAGTAAACGTAACTTTAAGGAGCCGAGTTGTCTAAAATATACTAGTATACACAAAGACGAATCCGTGGACATAAAGAACAAGGAAAACGAGCTTGAAACGACAAAGTTATACCCATTCTAACATCGTCAAACTATATATATATATTTTTGGTCACAAATAAAAATAATAACGTACGTACTAAACGGTAAATTTTCTAGAAAACATTACTAAGGACGATTTCTTATCAAATGAATACGTATGACCCGAGAGAATACTTATACGACGTAACGACGTATTTCAAGGTTTTGATACAAGGATTATAACGTTAACTTTTTCGTACAAGTTATATACTCCTATATATGGAATATATTTTCCTAAGTATGGAAACTATTTTTCTATGACGATAACTAGTGTTTCTAAATTACGAGTGGTATGAGTATCATGTGCATGTGCATTCATTTCATTTCGGCTTGATCTAAGTTAGATCATGGTTATTCATTTAGGTTGCGGCTAGTACTCGCGCCTCATTGTCCCGACTACTTTCACCTCATTGCACCATCTTTGTACCATTACTTCGAGGTGAGTTTTCATAGCCCCGTTTTAATTCTATATTTTGATTTCAAATCCCACGGGGGAGAATACATTGCATTACTTATTTTTGTGTACATGCCTAAGTATAAAATTCATACATTGCTTAAGTTGCCTATTTACCACGTCTTGACAAGTCCCCTTTTATTATCATGGACCGTTAATTTCTAGTACTAAGCGGGAGTGAGTGGATAGATCTATCGAGGGTGACGCCTCCGTTCGTGTTTGGGTTGCTCCAAATGGAACGAATGCATTTCATGTCTTTATTATTAGAGTGTCTGGTAAACACTCATTGGGGCCAAGTATCGTCTAGCTTCGGGGTCATGAGCTTAAGAGCCAATGTATATACTTTCCGGACATCCTATTTCATGGCATTACTTATGGCATTTGTACACTAGATTTTATTTATAAACCTATGATTATTCACCAACTTTATGTTGACCGTTTTTCGCAATGTATTTCTCAGGTAACTAAGGCATTTCTCATGGCATTGCATGGAGTCACTTTGTGTATCAAGGCTGACGCGTCACTTTTGGATTTCATGCACTTTGAACTATCGTTTGATTATACTAAACTTGTTTCCGTAAACCTTTTCTAACTTTTGGGACCTATGTCTTTATAACTCTGAATATTTTGAATGAATCAAACGATGTATTTTCTAAACGACACTTTAGGTCGTTCAATATATCCTGGTTGTGTGCTATGATCCGTTACACCCTCAGGTATTCCATTCCGCTGCCATTCAGGTATTTCGGGGGTGTTACACAATCTCTCATGACCCTCTTTTTATAGAGTGTAGGACCGAAAGTATTGTGATTTATGTGGTTCGGGAGGTCTTGGTTGATGATTATAGATGAAATCCATATTTAGTTTTAGAGAGAGAAAGTAGAGAGAGGGTGGAGAAAATGATATGATTAATATGAAATAATAAGGTTACACAATTTCTCACACCCCTCATGGAGAGTCATGAGGGGTATTTATAGGCTCATCACAACATTACATTACCTAGTGTACGATAGTAGTCCCTGCGGGTACTACATGTTACTAATCTAGTCCAATTCACGTGTGTGACGTTATCTTTATAAAAAAGCGAGGCTAACAATCTCCCTCCAAGATATCGTCACACGTGAATGGTTACAATGAGACCTATAAATACATTAACAATGTAAAATTACAACAATAGTAAACTATGTTGACGTTGTTGAAGCGCAGAGTCTCTGTTGTCTAGATACTGAGGCAGACTTGAAGTTCTCTCTTCCGACGAACTCGGCGTATTTGATCTTTGGCACTGACGGCACAGATCTTTGTAGCTCTGAACTTCAACTGTAACGGTCTAGTTAGGTTATTACTCCCTCCTAACTAGTGAGCCTTTATTCTTTTTCCTGCTCCCTCCTGAACCGACAACTCTCTTTTCATCATGCAGCGGATAAAGTGGATTCATAAGTTTAGGCACATGGTTGTCGTTCAGGGAGCATCATGACAATATAACTCACATAACATTGCACAGAAGGTTGGTAATACGCTCCGATGTACACATCATTAGTACTTCTTCGGTTCCAGTGTAAGCACAATTCCCTTGAACAACCAGCGTACTAGAGATGAAACACTACTTCTTTTGGCATGTTTTTCTCCCTCCTGATGGTTGCGATGTATCGAAATCATCATACTATTGTGTGTACATGCCAAAATTACCCGTACTTTACACTTCTGATTCAATATAGGTAGACCATGAAAGCATATTTTGTGAGTATATGTCGAAAAAAAATACTCTCAATACTTGTCTCTCAAATCAACCTTTAAACGAACCTCCTAGTAATTCACCGGCTACTAGTAATGACCACATATGGAGACTGCCCGATATGACCAGCTTGAAAAAGGAGTAATCATCCCATCTTGTGACTTAATGCTTGTACGATAGATGTGACTTAATACCTATACTGAGCACTACAATGTAACTCCTTTAAGTATGAGGTTGCACGAAATATTCGCCACTTGAACAATCCACTACTTCGCGTGACATTGAGTACTACAACGTAACTCCTTAAAGTGATAGTTATACTGTGAGCACTACGACGTAACTCCTTACATCAGTAATAACTAGATTGTCAAGACTGAATTTTTTTTTAATTTGCGCAGACAAGTTATCTTCAAAAGTCGTGCATCCAACCACCCCTAGACTTTGAGATAAATAAGTACACTTGTTGAAACTCCACTTCAAAGTCAAATCGATAATACCGTACAATAACTCCGTAGTCATTTTCTTGTCAAACCATAACAATTCTAGCCATGAATATATGTATCCCCGTGAAAATATGTAAGCAAAAATACCACTCATTAATTAACCATTTAGTCACCAAATATGCATGACACTTTTTCAGCCTATTAATATTCGAGTAGAACAAATTACTTTAAACTGATCAACAGCTTAATACAAATCTTATACCAAATAAAGGATTAGTCCTTAAGGCCCAAGTTGATAACTCCTTAACACCCTCATACGATTAACACCTGGGCCCAAAAGTCTAGTAACAGCTTAAGTGATAAACCGGATTTGTTATAACAAGACAAACCTACATTTGACTAAAACCTAATTCATACGTGTCTTAAAAAAAATCCGCCCCCATCCTAACATTTTCTCTCCCAACTCAGATTATATCAAACTCAATCTCTATCATCAATCACAGATATGTCTCCATCTTAAAACTTAACTCTCGACTCATCTCCATCATCTTATCTCTTTATATAATCGAAACATTTTTCTACCTTTTTCTCGATACTACTTTAATCCGAACAACAAACTCAAGCACAAACGTAGCAATTACCATATCTATCATCATTTTTGTTGCTGCTCGAAAACCCATGTAACTCGTTAAGTTTCTCGTATGAGCATCAAGATCAAACATTTGGTCTCAGGTAGGTTTGTGGTTGTTTCAACACGGATCCGTGATGATATAGTTCAACCCAAAAAATCTTTACAAGATTGGTGAAAAAGTTGAATCAAATCTGAGATACGTTACTGTTTTCAGTTTGTTGATACGAGTCATGGAGAGTTGGAATAGGATAGTTGTTGATGTTGGTTGTGGATCTGTATTGGTTTGGATCTGTTGGTCTTTCTTGTTGACTGATGATGTATGATAAGCTGAGGTCAACATGAGTCTTGGTATTATGGATTGTGGTCGTGGTCTTATTCTCTTCATCTTACATTTCTCGAAAAAATTTCCAAAACTTTCCGAAAGTTTTTGTCCAAAAAGTTCTCGATAATTTTTGTAACTTTTCAAAAATTTTGAACTTATCGAAAACATAACTTATCGAGATCCTTAGTTTTCGAGATCTTCGGTTATCGAGAACCTGATTTCGGTAACTAGGGTATTGTGTTCTCGAAAACTACTCACGTTCTCGAAAACAAGTACATATCGAGATTTCTTATACAAGAAATTCCGATTAGATTCCGGCGACCATTTCCCAGTTTCCGATGAATTTTCCGAAGAGTTTTCCGACCTTTTTTATGACCACTTTTCACGGATGGAACAAAACAAGTCATAAAAGTGACAAAAGTTAACACAAAAAACTGTTATTGGACATAAATATGAAAAAAAAAAAAAAAACAGCTTGTGCAAACCAAGAAATAAAACACGAGACTTTTTTGACCATTTTGATACATGAAAGAGCTGTTTAGAAAACTGTTACCCAAAGATAAGAAAAAATTTCCAGGTCTGAAAAAAAATGGGTAAAACCAGCCTCTAAAATGGTACGAACCACCATAAAATCAATAAAAAGAACACCATGAGCTCCGATACCAATTGTAGGACCGAAAGTATTGTGATTTATGTGGTTCGGGAGGTCTTGGTTGATGCTTATAGATGAAATCCATATTTAGTTTTAGAGAGAGAAAGTAGAGAGAAGGTGGAGAAAATGATATGATTAATATGAAATAATAAGGTTACACAATTTCTCACACCCCTCATGGAGAGTCATGAGGGGTATTTATAGGCTCATCACAACATTACTTTACCTAGTGTACGATAGTAGTCCCTGCTGGTACTACATGTTACTAATCTAGTCCAATTCACGTGTGTGACGTTATCTTTATAAAAAAGCGAGGCTAACATAGAGGATGTAGCTCATGTTGATAACTTAGGTTTTAATCTCCTTAGTATTAGTCAACTTTGTCGTAATAAGTATAACGTTCTTTTTAGTGAAAATGGAATTAAAATACTTAAAGATGGCATAACCATAGCCAAGGGTGTCCTTAAGAACAACGTGTATGTCATGAAGATGGATCAAATATCTAGAGAAAACTTTGTCTTACTACATTAGATGAATCTTCAACTTTATGACATAGACGTTTAGGAGACGCTAACATGAGACTTATACAAAACTTCTCCTCCAAAGACCTAGTTCGAAACCTACCTAAGTTGAAATATGACCAACACTTTTGTGACGCTTGCAAAGTCGGTAAACAAGTCCATAGTAGCCATAAGGCTAAAAACTTGGTTTCTACATCTAGGTGTCTAGAACTTTTGCATATGGATTTGTTCGGTCCATCCGCTATACAAAGTTATGGGGGTAACTTATATACTTTGGTCATAGTAGATGATTACTCAAGATATACTTGGACAAAATTTTTGAAAAGTAAAAATGAAGCTTTTGATAAATTTGAGATTCTAAGTAAGAAAATTCAAAATCAAGTAGGGTCTAGTATTATGTCTATTAGAACAGATCACGGTCGTGAATTTGATAATGAATTTCAATTTGGAAACTTTTGTGATAAAAATGGTATTACTCATAAATTTTTGGCTCCACGTACACCTCAATCTAATGGTGTAGTAGAACGTAAAAACCGGACCTTCCAAGAGATGAGTAGAACAATGCTTAATGAACAAAACATTCAACAAAAGTTTTGGTGTAACGCCGTTGACACATCAACGTACATTTTAAATCGAGTCTTAATTAGACCATTTAATAATAAAACTCCTTATGAACTATATAAAGGTAAAAAGCCTACATTAGGATACTTTAGAGTGTTTGGGAGTAAATGCTTTATTCTTAACACCAAGGACTATCTCACCAAATTTGACCCAAAGTCTTATGAAGGTGTATTTCTTGGATATTCACAAAATAGTAAAGCCTACATCGTTTGAAACAAAGACACCTTAAGAGTCGAGGAATCGTTGAACGTAACATTCGACGAGAGTCCACCTCCCTCTAAGACATCACCTTTGGTAGATGATGACTTAGTTGAAAGCCAAGCTATTGAAAACCAAGTAATCTTAGAAAATGACAAGGAAGATGAACCATTAAGAAAAGAAATTGTTAATGTTAAACAATCCAAAAGTCATGCATTAGATAATGTCATAGGAAAAATTAATGAGGGAACACTAAGATCTAAAGCCCAAAATGAAAGTAACGACTTTTGTTTCGTGTCAACCATTGAACCGAAAAACATTAACGAAGCCATAAATGATAAGTCTTGGGTAATAGCCATGCAAGAAGAGTTAAACCAATTTATTAGAAATAATGTATGGACATTAGTTCCTCAATCAAGGAGTCAAACAATAATTGGAACAAAATGAGTTTTTCGTAATAAAATGGATGAAAATGGAATTGTGTCTAGAAACAAAGCTAGGCTAGTAGCACAAGGATATAATCAACAAGAAGGAATTGACTACGATGAAACTTTTGCTCCGGTCGCTAGGCTCGAGTCAATTAAAATCTTAATTGCATATTCATGTGCTCACAATTTTAAACTCTTTCAAATGGACGTCAAAAGTGCATTCTTAAACGGGGTCATAAATGAAGAAGTGTATGTTGCTCAACCACCGAGCTTCATCGATTTTGAAAAACCTAATCATGTTTACAAACTAAAGAAGACTCTTTACGGACTTAAGCAAGCTCCAAAAGCATGGTATGATCGACTTAAACCCTTCCTAGTTGACCATAAGTATACCATGGGCTTAGTTGATAATACTCTCTTCACTAAGAAGAAAGATTCACATATTATCATAGTTCAAATCTATGATGATGACATTATATTCGGATCAAGTTGTCAAGAATTATGTGTGGATTTCTCAAAAATCATGCATGACGAGTTTGAAATGAGTATGATGGGAGAACTCAACTTTTTCCTAGGACTCCAAATTAAACAACTAGAAGATGGTATCTTCTTTAACCAATCTAAATATATTAAGGATATGCTTAAGAAATTTGGATTAGAAGATTCGAAACCAATCAAAACTCCCATGTCCACGGAAACAAAACTCACCAAGGATGAGGAAAGTGAATCCATAGATAGCACTAAATATAGAGGTATGATTGGAAGTCTACTTTACCTAACGGCTAGTAGACCCGACATTATGTTTAGTGTTTGTCTATGTGCTCGTTTTCAAGAAGATCCTAAGACAACTCATCTCGAAGTCGTTAAAAGGTTTTTTAGATATACCAAGGGCACTACACATTTAGGTTTATGGTATCCCAAAGGAACGGGAATAGACACCATAGTGTATGCCGACTCGGATCATGCCAGTGACTATGTTGATAGAAAAAGCACAAGTGGTACTTGTACTTTTGTTGGACATTATCTCACCTCATGGTTCTCTAAGAAGCAAACGGCTCTCGCTATCTCAACAACGGAAGCCGAATATGTTTCGGCTGGAAAGGCATGTCAACAAGCTCTTTGGATGAAGCAAGCTCTTGTCGACTACGGAATTCAACTTAACGACATCGCCATCCTTTGTGACAACAAAGGAGCCATTGATCTTAGAAAAAATCCAGTTCAACATGCTCGTACCAAACATATTGAAATCCGTCATCATTTCCTTCGTGATAACGTTAAAAAGGGCAATATCTCAATTGAGAAAGTTTCTTCCGAAGATAACATAGCTGACATTCTCACAAAACCTCTTAATCGAGAACCTTTTAACCTTCTTAGGCTAGGCTTAGGACTCATGGAACCTACATTGTATTTCTAGACATTAGACAAAAATCACAAAAATCAAAACAAATCAATATGCCTTTTTGTCAGCAGAGTCGGCGGAACCCTCAACCATAACGGGCGGAACCCTCTTTTTGGTTCCGCCGTATCCACTGACCTGCAGAACCTTTTATTAGTTTATATTAAACCAAACACCCATTATCTCATACCACCACTTCCAAACTACTACTATTCACTTTACCATTCGTCCACACCTACGAATTTTTGGTCCTTGATGAGGCGAAAAATGAACCGTTTTTAGGGGGTCATTTAAGCTCGGAATTGAATTTACTTGATCAAATATTTCCCTCAATCGTTCCTTTTTGTGATTTTAGATACTTTGGGAGCGAATTCTAGAAAAGGAAGCATTTTGGACGTTTTTGGAGCATAAAAGTCAAGAAGGAATTTTTTACGGCGTCAAGAGCAAAGTGGATGACGACCCAGAGAAAACGTGACGGTGTCAGAAGTAGGGCATCAAGAGTAAATTTGGTGATGGCCTGGAGCAGGATTACACATGACGACGTCACCCATGGATCTAGGCAGTCCGAGAACTTTATTGGTGGCGAGATGACGGCGTCAGATTTTTCCTCTTGATGTCGTCACCTCACAGAATCTATATATACTTTTCTATTTTTCATTCATTAAGGGAGGAACTTGTGTGGAGAATTCTAGGGCCGAACCTAATAAACCCTAGGTCGTTTGTAACCGTATTTTCAAGGGTTTTCACCCCTTGAAACCTTTCATGTTCAATTAAGATAAGTCTTCTTTCAATTCATTCAATATGTCTATGTGTTGTTTGAATATAACTTATGCTTGTCTTGATTATAACATGCTAGGCTAGATCTTTCATGTGTTTCCTTAGATGTAATGAAACCTAGATGTTAATTATAGGTTGATTGCTTGTTTATAGTTATAACGGATGAATGATTTCAATGTTAGGCTTAAGAAAACTGGCAGATCTCCATTGTGTAACTTGCTTGAACATCTTAAGAAACATGAACCGATGTGTAATAGGTTTTTATGATTGTATTTAATGCATGAGCGAATTCTAGTTATCCCATGTTAGGAGCTTCTTAGCCGGCTTACGAGTGAAGTAGGAGCTTATAGGATTGGGGAAGTAAGTACGCCACCCCATGAATGGTATTAAGGAATACAATCCGTCATCCACGCAACTGTAACAAGTAATTAACCTGTAAATGATATCTAGGGAGTAGTGAAATCTAAGTAAACACAATTCTCCCATATATTGCTCACACCACTATCTTAATTTAGTTTATTTTCATTTTTATTATTTTATTTTGATTGCATCTTAGTAATTGGGTTAGTTGACTAGCAGCTAATTCTGCCCACTCTTTCAAAAACCGAGATTTTTATTTGCTTTCATAAAACAAAAAAAAAATACAAAAAGAATCATCCCTCACCTTTAGACCTAGTCTTTAGGCTTTCTAATCCTAGCGACACTATTCCTGAGTTGAACGATCAATCCCCCGGCATTTGTCACTATACTATACTACAACGATCAGGTACACTGCCTGGTGGGGGTTGTAAGCTTCTCGAGATCCCTTGAGAGGTAAAGCCTGGTGCAATTCCCACGCATCAAGTTTTTGGCGCCGCAGCCCGGGGAATAGTTATTGTCTAGGTTAGGATTTCTTTTTATTAGGTCTACTTGCTAGATTCCTTTCTAGTAAGATTTTATTTTTATTTTTAGGTTCTCTTTAGTCTATCTTATTTCTTCGTGCCTTTGTTCGTAATCTTTACCATCCGACATCATTGAAGGTGATAACATCTTTGAACCCATCAACCCACCATAACAAGACCACCAACAAAACCCACCACTAGCTAACCAACCTCTTAGGCCCCGAACCCTAGGAGAGTATTTCCGACCTAGCCACCAAGGCTACCGAAACACCATTGAGCTTACCCAAGGAGCCAATGTGTCTCCCTTGCGATCCGACACCATCCAGTTGGTGCAAAGCGGATGTGCATTCCATGGACTTCGTTCCAAAGATCCAAATCAACAACTCAAGGACTTCCTTAAAATCGTAGATTCTATAGACCTTGATGTTACAACTAGAGAGTCAACCCGATTACGCCTATTCCAATTCTCTCTACGTGATCAAGCTAGTCAATGGCATGAGCGTTTACCCGCGGGATCCATCACCTCATGGGATGATCTCACCACTCGTTTCCTTGCTCAATTTTTCCCACCGGGGAGAACTACCAAGCTTAGAAATGATATCTTGATGTTCCAACAACGTCAAGGTGAAACTCTATGTAACACCCCCAAAATACCGCAGCGGAAGACTGTGTCATAGGGGTGCTACTTCATAATACAAAGTACAAGTTATAGAAAACGAACTCTAAATGAGACGTTTTGAAAAGTTACCATTCGATTAATGAATTCAAAGTTACAAACATGAGATTCCAAAGTATGATACATAAATGTATACAAAATGTTTAATGGTAAATGATAAAAGCGTAAGTCTTCAGAATATGCAGCTTGACTCTAAGTCCCACGCACTAGCTATCGCCTTACTAACCTGAGATAAACATGCTAAAGTGTCAACACAATGGTTGGTGAGTTCATAGAGTTTGTCTTAAAATAGTTGAAAAGCCTTAAAGAATGATCACACAGCAAAGGCATTGAGAATCCACTCAGTTACAAGTCCCGCCATAAGAGACTTGTAACCTGTGTGTTCACAACCCACTGCTAACATATAGTATAATAAAGACATGTATAAGTTCATCAAGACAATTAAGCAATTAGTAGTGAGTCTCTACTTCATCTCCGAAGACCTCACTTTGGGAGCCAATTCCCAAGGACAACTGGGAGCCACTTCCCAAAGAAAACTGGGAGCCACTTCCCAAAGATATAAGTTTACTGGGAGCCACTTCCCAAAGATAAAAGACAGTCATGTATGTATGAAATCAAGTATAATGCCATCAAGTATAAGACAATCAAGTATAAAACAATCAAGTATAAATGTTTTGAGTATTTGTACAAGTAAGCAAGTAGTTGAGCATGTATCCCCCCCAAGAGTTAAAACAAGTACGAAAAGAGTAGGGGCTATGACTCACCTTAAGCTTATGTAATGAGAAATGAAAGTGGTAGTCGAATCGCGAAAGTCTCTAAGAGCAGCCTATAATAGAACGTTGCGACTTAGGTTTGGAGTAACGTCTAAGAATACGAAGAATTGCCTATATATATCTTGCATAATGTTCATGATGTAGTACTTAGTATATAGTGTAAGTCGTTGAATATAAGTGGTCTATGAAACATGTATAGGTTGTAAATCTCTTACTACCGTTCGGGCCGACATAATTCAGAAGTCATGGAGTAAACGTTCGAGGAGCCAGGACACTTTAACTCGTAAATCCACAACTCGTCTCGACGGCTTACTCAATGAACTCCTCACATGAGGCTCCCTACTATTGTAGTACTTGATAACATATATATAAGTTTTTGATCTTTTAATAGTTATATGGTCTTTAGCCGTGGCTTTGCCGTGACCTTGGTCATTGTTACCATGGTCTTGAGACTCAACCTTGGCTTTAGCCATGGTTGTGGTCTTGGCTTTAGGTCATTAGACCTCTTGGTCTTAGTAAAACATAAATATTATATAGTGACTTTGGTCTAAAAATGGGCTGTTAAGAATTTGAAGAAATTATCACTCGGAAAGCGTTTTCAGGACTCGAGCTTCTTTGTTCCTGAACGAAAACGTCGTTCCGGACAACTTTCGTGTTTTAACTTTTTGATGAATCAGAGCAGAAGGGTGACTTTCAAAATCACAGAATGCAAAACAGTAGGGTATTGGCAGTTTCGGCGTTTTGGTGTCGCTAACTTCTTATGGTCATAACTTTTGACTCGTGTACTCGTTTTGGGTGATTCAAATTGCTATGTTTTCCTTATTAAGTCCTCTTTAACAGTAAGTAAGTGTCAAATATCATAGTTATACTATTTTGGTCGTGGTTCTCCATAAAAATCACTAGTTTGCTTGTTTACTTGTCATAAGTTAACATATGTATACCAATACTTGTTTTATCCATTTTTAAACATCATGAACACAATACAAAGACCATATATAGCATGAAAGAAACATAATAAGCATGAAATGATATTGAGCAAGAAAGTGTATAAGGGTTTCTTACAACTTTTGGCTTTCTAAAGAAAGGAAGTCAAGTATAGAACTAGGACACTAAACCTAAGCTTGTAAACCCTTCACCATAACTCTTGTAACCCTTGCTAGCCTTGATCTAACCCTTGTGAAAACCATTTAACTTCAGCCCTAGTAACCTTGTGTAGCTCCTAATTCAACCATGGAATCACCAAACAAACTTGAGAACTAGGTAGAGAATACTAAGACCTTGAACTTTGTAGTGTAACTTGTATATTGAAGATCAAAGGATCATGGTGCTATGATATAAGGGTGTGGCGTTTTTGTGGTGAAGAAAGGAAGACATGAGCATGCTTTTATACTAAAAATGAGGAGGTTAGGAAGGTGACTAGGAAAGTGCTAAAACTTGGAGACAAAGTTGTAAATAAATATTGATCTAATGGCTAAAGTCATGAGATCATGCCACAAGTGTGAATGCCCCCCCCCCTAGTGGCGGTTCAAGAACTTGGAGAACAAGGTGCAGACTTTTGATGGTATTATCCTAAGTATGTAGCTAGTTTTGACTCCGTAAGTTGCTAACCGTAAGTTGTTAAGTCACGAAACGTAAAACCGGGTATCCTAAAAATATGAAACTTATAAATATGGTAGAACTTATCAATATACTCCATAATAAAATATAAAATTAGTGGTAGGATCTATCGGGTGCTAAAACCCTGCTAAAAACTGGAAACACGGGTCTAAAACGCGTAATTCGCGTAAAACGCTGAACTGAAAAACGTAAAATTCCGAAACTTTTGGAATTGTCCTAAAATGAGAGAAAATCATATTTCTATTGTTTATAATGTTTTATGGATATATCGGGATGCTGGAAGGACGTTTAAACCTAAAAGTAAATCTCGGACACGGCTTTGTGATTTTTGCAGAAATGATCCGACGAGCGTCAAACTCTCGGATTATCGTTAAAATAGTTTAACTTACGAGAATATGAAATAAAAATTTCGGAGATGAACAGTGAAAAGTGAATAGTAAAAAGTGAATAGTAAAAGTGAATAGTAAAATTTTCGGGAATAAAAGTTAACCTGAAATTGCGAATTGTTACAGTCTCTACCCCTTAAGGAGAACTTCGTCCCGAAGTTCAGTTGATGTTAACTACTTACGGTGTGTCTAAGAGAATTCGGGATCTCTAAAATAGTGGTGTTCACTCTGATTCGTCTAAGGTTTTGGTTATGGAGTTGTATCGGCTACAATTAAGCCACTTATTTATAACACATTACTTACATAAAGAAGCGTCCAAATTTATGTAAGTAAGGGATCATAAACTCATGGTTCGGTGATTTACAATTTCTTTATTTAACTGAAGAGGCGTCCCAATCCATTTAAATAAGGAGATTCTAAAACATCCTACTTAAGAATTTCCGACACAAAATCCGCCTTCTGAGGCCGATAGTAAGATAATCAAGTCATCAAATCCTTAAAGCTAAGCAATAATATTATTTAACTCAAATCTTGTATCTAATCAAACAAGAACTGTCACAAGATCAAGTTAACTAATTAGTTATTACTGAGCTCCATGTTTTTAATGACTCGACGAATCTCTGGGGCTCCTTATAATACTAAAGTCACATCATCTAACAGCGTGGAACTAAGCAAACGTCTAACCAAAAAGCACATGTGTATGTATTGTGTGTAAGGCAAATAAAGAGGAAGGTCCCAACGTATATAGCAGTTATAGTCTAGGCACTAAATGCAACCTAGTTCTCTATAACCAAGGCTCTGATACCAATCTGTAACACCCCCAAAATACTGCAGCGGAAGACTGTGTCATAGGGGTGCTACTTCATAATACAAAGTACAAGTTATAGAAAACGAACTCTAAATGAGACGTTTTGAAAAGTTACCATTCGATTAATGAATTCAAAGTTACAAACATGAGATTCCAAAGTATGATACATAAATGTATACAAAATGTTTAATGGTAAATGATAAAAGCGTAAGTCTTCAGAATATGCAGCTTGACTCTAAGTCCCACGCACTAGCTATCGCCTTACTAACCTGAGATAAACATGCTAAAGTGTCAACACAATGGTTGGTGAGTTCATAGAGTTTGTCTTAAAATAGTTGAAAAGCCTTAAAGAATGATCACACAGCAAAGGCATTGAGAATCCACTCAGTTACAAGTCCCGCCATAAGAGACTTGTAACCTGTGTGTTCACAACCCACTGCTAACATATAGTATAATAAAGACATGTATAAGTTCATCAAGACAATTAAGCAATTAGTAGTGAGTCTCTACTTCATCTCCGAAGACCTCACTTTGGGAGCCAATTCCCAAGGACAACTGGGAGCCACTTCCCAAAGAAAACTGGGAGCCACTTCCCAAAGATATAAGTTTACTGGGAGCCACTTCCCAAAGATAAAAGACAGTCATGTATGTATGAAATCAAGTATAATGCCATCAAGTATAAGACAATCAAGTATAAAACAATCAAGTATAAATGTTTTGAGTATTTGTACAAGTAAGCAAGTAGTTGAGCATGTATCCCCCCCAAGAGTTAAAACAAGTACGAAAAGAGTAGGGGTTATGACTCACCTTAAGCTTATGTAATGAGAAATGAAAGTGGTAGTCGAATCGCGAAAGTCTCTAAGAGCAGCCTATAATAGAACGTTGCGACTTAGGTTTGGAGTAACGTCTAAGAATACGAAGAATTGCCTATATATATCTTGCATAATGTTCATGATGTAGTACTTAGTATATAGTGTAAGTCGTTGAATATAAGTGGTCTATGAAACATGTATAGGTTGTAAATCTCTTACTACCGTTCGGGCCGACATAATTCAGAAGTCATGGAGTAAACGTTCGAGGAGCCAGGACACTTTAACTCGTAAATCCACAACTCGTCTCGACGGCTTACTCAATGAACTCGTCACATGAGGCTCCCTACTATTGTAGTACTTGATAACATATATATAAGTTTTTGATCTTTTAATAGTTATATGGTCTTTAGCCGTGGCTTTGCCGTGACCTTGGTCATTGTTACCATGGTCTTGAGACTCAACCTTGGCTTTAGCCATGGTTGTGGTCTTGGCTTTAGGTCATTAGACCTCTTGGTCTTAGTAAAACATAACTATTATATAGTGACTTTGGTCTAAAAATGGGTTGTTAAAAATTTGAAGAAATTATCACTCGGAAAGCGTTTTCAGGACTCGAGCTTCTTTGTTCCTGAATGAAAACGTCGTTCCGGACAACTTTCGTGTTTTAACTTTTTGATGAATCAGAGCAGAAGGGTGACTTTCAAAATCACAGAATGCAAAACAGTAGGGTATTGGCAGTTTCGGCGTTTTGGTGTCGCTAACTTCTTATGGTCATAACTTTTGACTCGTGTACTCGTTTTGGGTGATTCAAATTGCTATGTTTTCCTTATTAAGTCCTCTTTAACAGTAAGTAAGTGTCAAATATCATAGTTATACTATTTTGGTCGTGGTTCTCCATAAAAATCACTAGTTTGCTTGTTTACTTGTCATAAGTTAACATATGTATACCAATACTTGTTTTATCCATTTTTAAACATCATGAACACAATACAAAGACCATATATAGCATGAAAGAAACATAATAAGCATGAAATGATATTGAGCAAGAAAGTGTATAAGGGTTTCTTACAACTTTTGGCTTTCTAAAGAAAGGAAGTCAAGTATAGAACTAGGACACTAAACCTAAGCTTGTAAACCCTTCACCATAACTCTTGTAACCCTTGCTAGCCTTGATCTAACCCTTGTGAAAACCATTTAACTTCAGCCCTAGTAACCTTGTGTAGCTCCTAATTCAACCATGGAATCACCAAACAAACTTGAGAACTAGGTAGAGAATACTAAGACCTTGAACTTTGTAGTGTAACTTGTATATTGAAGATCAAAGGATCATGGTGCTATGATATAAGGGTGTGGCGTTTTTGTGGTGAAGAAAGGAAGACATGAGCATGCTTTTATACTAAAAATGAGGAGGTTAGGAAGGTGACTAGGAAAGTGCTAAAACTTGGAGACAAAGTTGTAAATAAATATTGATCTAATGGCTAAAGTCATGAGATCATGCCACAAGTGTGAATGCCCCCCCCCCTAGTGGCGGTTCAAGAACTTGGAGAACAAGGTGTGGACTTTTGATGGTATTATCCTAAGTATGTAGCTAGTTTTGACTCCGTAAGTTGCTAACCGTAAGTTGTTAAGTCACGAAACGTAAAACCGGGTATCCTAAAAATATGAAACTTATAAATATGGTAGAACTTATCAATATACTCCATAATAAAATATAAAATGAGTGGTAGGATCTATCGGGTGCTAAAACCCTGCTAAAAACTGGAAACACGGGTCTAAAACGCGTAATTCGCGTAAAACGCTGAACTGAAAAACGTAAAATTCCGAAACTTTTGGAATTGTCCTAAAATGAGAGAAAATCATATTTCTATTGTTTATAATGTTTTATGGATATATCGGGATGCTGGAAGGACGTTTAAACCTAAAAGTAAATCTCGGACACGGCTTTGTGATTTTTGCAGAAATGATCCGACGAGCTTCAAACTCTCGGATTATCGTTAAAATAGTTTAACTTACGAGAATATGAAATAAAAATTTCTGAGATGAATAGTGAAAAGTGAATAGTAAAAAGTGAATAGTAAAAGTGAATAGTAAAATTTTCGGGAATAAAAGTTAACCTGAAATTGCGAATTGTTACAGTCTCTACCCCTTAAGGAGAACTTCGTCCCGAAGTTCAGTTGATGTTAACTACTTACGGTGTGTCTAAGAGAATTCGGGATCTCTAAAATAGTGGTGTTCACTCTGATTCGTCTAAGGTTTTGGTTAAGGAGTTGTATCGGCTACAATTAAGCCCACTTATTTATAACACATTACTTACATAAAGAAGCGTCCAAATTTATGTAAGTAAGGGATCATAAACTCATGGTTCGGTGATTTACAATTTCTTTATTTAACTGAAGAGGCGTCCCAATCCATTTAAATAAGGAGATTCTAAAACATCCTACTTAAGAATTTCCGACACAAAATCCGCCTTCTGAGGCCGATAGTAAGATAATCAAGTCATCAAATCCTTAAAGCTAAGCAATAATATTATTTAACTCAAATCTTGTGTCTAATCAAACAAGAACTGTCACAAGATCAAGTTAACTAATTAGTTATTACTGAGCTCCATGTTTTTAATGACTCGACGAATCTCTGGGGCTCCTTATAATACTAAAGTCACATCATCTAACAGCGTGGAACTAAGCAAACGTCTAACCAAAAAGCACATGTGTATGTATTGTGTGTAAGGCAAATAAAGAGGAAGGTCCCAACATATATAGCAGTTATAGTCTAGGCACTAAATGCAACCTAGTTCTCTATAACCAAGGCTCTGATACCAATCTGTAACACCCCCAAAATACCGCAGCGGAAGACTGTGTCATAGGGGTGCTACTTCATAATACAAAGTACAAGTTATAGAAAACGAACTCTAAATGAGACGTTTTGAAAAGTTACCATTCGATTAATGAATTCAAAGTTACAAACATGAGATTCCAAAGTATGATACATAAATGTATACAAAATGTTTAATGGTAAATGATAAAAGCGTAAGTCTTCAGAATATGCAGCTTGACTCTAAGTCCCACGCACTAGCTATCGCCTTACTAACCTGAGATAAACATGCTAAAGTGTCAACACAATGGTTGGTGAGTTCATAGAGTTTGTCTTAAAATAGTTGAAAAGCCTTAAAGAATGATCACACAGCAAAGGCATTGAGAATCCACTCAGTTACAAGTCCCGCCATAAGAGACTTGTAACCTGTGTGTTCACAACCCACTGCTAACATATAGTATAATAAAGACATGTATAAGTTCATCAAGACAATTAAGCAATTAGTAGTGAGTCTCTACTTCATCTCCGAAGACCTCACTTTGGGAGCCAATTCCCAAGGACAACTGGGAGCCACTTCCCAAAGAAAACTGGGAGCCACTTCCCAAAGATATAAGTTTACTGGGAGCCACTTCCCAAAGATAAAAGACAGTCATGTATGTATGAAATCAAGTATAATGCCATCAAGTATAAGACAATCAAGTATAAAACAATCAAGTATAAATGTTTTGAGTATTTGTACAAGTAAGCAAGTAGTTGAGCATGTATCCCCCCCAAGAGTTAAAACAAGTACGAAAAGAGTAGGGGCTATGACTCACCTTAAGCTTATGTAATGAGAAATGAAAGTGGTAGTCGAATCGCAAAAGTCTCTAAGAGCAGCCTATAATAGAACGTTGCGACTTAGGTTTGGAGTAACGTCTAAGAATACGAAGAATTGCCTATATATATCTTGCATAATGTTCATGATGTAGTACTTAGTATATAGTGTAAGTCGTTGAATATAAGTGGTCTATGAAACATGTATAGGTTGTAAATCTCTTACTACCGTTCGGGCCGACATAATTCAGAAGTCATGGAGTAAACGTTCGAGGAGCCAGGACACTTTAACTCGTAAATCCACAACTCGTCTCGACGGCTTACTCAATGAACTCCTCACATGAGGCTCCCTACTATTGTAGTACTTGATAACATATATATAAGTTTTTGATCTTTTAATAGTTATATGGTCTTTAGCCGTGGCTTTGCCGTGACCTTGGTCATTGTTACCATGGTCTTGAGACTCAACCTTGGCTTTAGCCATGGTTGTGGTCTTGGCTTTAGGTCATTAGACCTCTTGGTCTTAGTAAAACATAACTATTATATAGTGACTTTGGTCTAAAAATGGGCTGTTAAGAATTTGAAGAAATTATCACTCGGAAAGCGTTTTCAGGACTCGAGCTTCTTTGTTCCTGAACGAAAACGTCGTTCCGGACAACTTTCGTGTGTTTAACTTTTTGATGAATCAGAGCAGAAGGGTGACTTTCAAAATCACAGAATGCAAAACAGTAGGGTATTGGCAGTTTCGGCGTTTTGGTGTCGCTAACTTCTTATGGTCATAACTTTTGACTCGTGTACTCGTTTTGGGTGATTCAAATTGCTATGTTTTCCTTATTAAGTCCTCTTTAACAGTAAGTAAGTGTCAAATATCATAGTTATACTATTTTGGTCGTGGTTCTCCATAAAAATCACTAGTTTGCTTGTTTACTTGTCATAAGTTAACATATGTATACCAATACTTGTTTTATCCATTTTTAAACATCATGAACACAATACAAAGACCATATATAGCATGAAAGAAACATAATAAGCATGAAATGATATTGAGCAAGAAAGTGTATAAGGGTTTCTTACAACTTTTGGCTTTCTAAAGAAAGGAAGTCAAGTATAGAACTAGGACACTAAACCTAAGCTTGTAAACCCTTCACCATAACTCTTGTAACCCTTGCTAGCCTTGATCTAACCCTTGTGAAAACCATTTAACTTCAGCCCTAGTAACCTTGTGTAGCTCCTAATTCAACCATGGAATCACCAAACAAACTTGAGAACTAGGTAGAGAATACTAAGACCTTGAACTTTGTAGTGTAACTTGTATATTGAAGATCAAAGGATCATGGTGCTATGATATAAGGGTGTGGCGTTTTTGTGGTGAAGAAAGGAAGACATGAGCATGCTTTTATACTAAAAATGAGGAGGTTAGGAAGGTGACTAGGAAAGTGCTAAAACTTGGAGACAAAGTTGTAAATAAATATTGATCTAATGGCTAAAGTCATGAGATCATGCCACAAGTGTGAATGCCCCCCCCCCCTAGTGGCGGTTCAAGAACTTGGAGAACAAGGTGTGGACTTTTGATGGTATTATCCTAAGTATGTAGCTAGTTTTGACTCCGTAAGTTGCTAACCGTAAGTTGTTAAGTCACGAAACGTAAAACCGGGTATCCTAAAAATATGAAACTTATAAATATGGTAGAACTTATCAATATACTCCATAATAAAATATAAAATGAGTGGTAGGATCTATCGGGTGCTAAAACCCTGCTAAAAACTGGAAACACGGGTCTAAAACGCGTAATTCGCGTAAAACGCTGAACTGAAAAACGTAAAATTCCGAAACTTTTGGAATTGTCCTAAAATGAGAGAAAATCATATTTCTATTGTTTATAATGTTTTATGGATATATCGGGATGCTGGAAGGACGTTTAAACCTAAAAGTAAATCTCGGACACGGCTTTGTGATTTTTGCAGAAATGATCCGACGAGCTTCAAACTCTCGGATTATCGTTAAAATAGTTTAACTTACGAGAATATGAAATAAAAATTTCTGAGATGAATAGTGAAAAGTGAATAGTAAAAAGTGAATAGTTAAAGTGAATAGTAAAATTTTCGGGAATAAAAGTTAACCTGAAATTGCGAATTGTTACAGTCTCTACCCCTTAAGGAGAACTTCGTCCCGAAGTTCAGTTGATGTTAACTACTTACGGTGTGTCTAAGAGAATTCGGGATCTCTAAAATAGTGGTGTTCACTCTGATTCGTCTAAGGTTTTGGTTAAGGAGTTGTATCGGCTACAATTAAGCCCACTTATTTATAACACATTACTTACATAAAGAAGCGTCCAAATTTATGTAAGTAAGGGATCATAAACTCATGGTTCGGTGATTTACAATTTCTTTATTTAACTGAAGAGGCGTCCCAATCCATTTAAATAAGGAGATTCTAAAACATCCTACTTAAGAATTTCCGACACAAAATCCGCCTTCTGAGGCCGATAGTAAGATAATCAAGTCATCAAATCCTTAAAGCTAAGCAATAATATTATTTAACTCAAATCTTGTGTCTAATCAAACAAGAACTGTCACAAGATCAAGTTAACTAATTAGTTATTACTGAGCTCCATGTTTTTAATGACTCGACGAATCTCTGGGGCTCCTTATAATACTAAAGTCACATCATCTAACAGCGTGGAACTAAGCAAACGTCTAACCAAAAAGCACATGTGTATGTATTGTGTGTAAGGCAAATAAAGAGGAAGGTCCCAACATATATAGCAGTTATAGTCTAGGCACTAAATGCAACCTAGTTCTCTATAACCAAGGCTCTGATACCAATCTGTAACACCCCCAAAATACCGCAGCGGAAGACTGTGTCATAGGGGTGCTACTTCATAATACAAAGTACAAGTTATAGAAAACGAACTCTAAATGAGACGTTTTGAAAAGTTACCATTCGATTAATGAATTCAAAGTTACAAACATGAGATTCCAAAGTATGATACATAAATGTATACAAAATGTTTAATGGTAAATGATAAAAGCGTAAGTCTTCAGAATATGCAGCTTGACTCTAAGTCCCACGCACTAGCTATCGCCTTACTAACCTGAGATAAACATGCTAAAGTGTCAACACAATGGTTGGTGAGTTCATAGAGTTTGTCTTAAAATAGTTGAAAAGCCTTAAAGAATGATCACACAGCAAAGGCATTGAGAATCCACTCAGTTACAAGTCCCGCCATAAGAGACTTGTAACCTGTGTGTTCACAACCCACTGCTAACATATAGTATAATAAAGACATGTATAAGTTCATCAAGACAATTAAGCAATTAGTAGTGAGTCTCTACTTCATCTCCGAAGACCTCACTTTGGGAGCCAATTCCCAAGGACAACTGGGAGCCACTTCCCAAAGAAAACTGGGAGCCACTTCCCAAAGATATAAGTTTACTGGGAGCCACTTCCCAAAGATAAAAGACAGTCATGTATGTATGAAATCAAGTATAATGCCATCAAGTATAAGACAATCAAGTATAAAACAATCAAGTATAAATGTTTTGAGTATTTGTACAAGTAAGCAAGTAGTTGAGCATGTATCCCCCCCAAGAGTTAAAACAAGTACGAAAAGAGTAGGGGCTATGACTCACCTTAAGCTTATGTAATGAGAAATGAAAGTGGTAGTCGAATCGCGAAAGTCTCTAAGAGCAGCCTATAATAGAACGTTGCGACTTAGGTTTGGAGTAACGTCTAAGAATACGAAGAATTGCCTATATATATCTTGCATAATGTTCATGATGTAGTACTTAGTATATAGTGTAAGTCGTTGAATATAAGTGGTCTATGAAACATGTATAGGTTGTAAATCTCTTACTACCGTTCGGGCCGACATAATTCAGAAGTCATGGAGTAAACGTTCGAGGAGCCAGGACACTTTAACTCGTACATCCACAACTCGTCTCGACGGCTTACTCAATGAACTCCTCACATGACGCTCCCTACTATTGTAGTACTTGATAACATATATATAAGTTTTTGATCTTTTAATAGTTATATGGTCTTTAGCCGTGGCTTTGCCGTGACCTTGGTCATTGTTACCATGGTCTTGAGACTCAACCTTGGCTTTAGCCATGGTTGTGGTCTTGGCTTTAGGTCATTAGACCTCTTGGTCTTAGTAAAACATAACTATTATATAGTGACTTTGGTCTAAAAATGGGCAGTTAAGAATTTGAAGAAATTATCACTCGGAAAGCATTTTCAGGACTCGAGCTTATTTGTTCCTGAACGAAAACGTCGTTCCGGACAACTTTCGTGTTTTAACTTTTTGATGAATCGGACCAGAAGGGTGACTTTCAAAATCACAGAATGCAAAACAGTAGGGTATTGGCAGTTTCGGCGTTTTGGTGTCACTAACTTCTTATGGTCATAACTTTTGACTCGTGTACTCGTTTTGGGTGATTCAAATTGCTATGTTTTCCTTATTAAGTCCTCTTTAACGGTAAGTAAGTGTCAAATATCATAGTTATACTATTTTGGTCGTGGTTCTCCATAAAAATCACTAGTTTGCTTGTTTACTTGTCATAAGTTAACATATGTATACCAATACTTGTTTTATCCATTTTTAAACATCATGAACACAATACAAAGACCATATATAGCATGAAAGAAACATAATAAGCATGAAATGATATTGAGCAAGAAAGTGTATAAGGGTTTCTTACAACTTTTGGCTTTCTAAAGAAAGGAAGTCAAGTATAGAACTAGGACACTAAACCTAAGCTTGTAAACCCTTCACCATAACTCTTGTAACCCTTGCTAGCCTTGATCTAACCCTTGTGAAAACCATTTAACTTCAGCCCTAGTAACCTTGTGTAGCTCCTAATTCAACCATGGAATCACCAAACAAACTTGAGAACTAGGTAGAGAATACTAAGACCTTGAACTTTGTAGTGTAACTTGTATATTGAAGATCAAAGGATCATGGTGCTATGATATAAGGGTGTGGCGTTTTTGTGGTGAAGAAAGGAAGACATGAGCATGCTTTTATACTAAAAATGAGGAGGTTAGGAAGGTGACTAGGAAAGTGCTAAAACTTGGAGACAAAGTTGTAAATAAATATTGATCTAATGGCTAAAGTCATGAGATCATGCCACAAGTGTGAATGCCCCCCCCCCCTAGTGGCGGTTCAAGAACTTGGAGAACAAGGTGTGGACTTTTGATGGTATTATCCTAAGTATGTAGCTAGTTTTGACTCCGTAAGTTGCTAACCGTAAGTTGTTAAGTCACGAAACGTAAAACCGGGTATCCTAAAAATATGAAACTTATAAATATGGTAGAACTTATCAATATACTCCATAATAAAATATAAAATGAGTGGTAGGATCTATCGGGTGCTAAAACCCTGCTAAAAACTGGAAACACGGGTCTAAAACGCGTAATTCGCGTAAAACGCTGAACTGAAAAACGTAAAATTCCGAAACTTTTGGAATTGTCCTAAAATGAGAGAAAATCATATTTCTATTGTTTATAATGTTTTATGGATATATCGGGATGCTGGAAGGACGTTTAAACCTAAAAGTAAATCTCGGACACGGCTTTGTGATTTTTGCAGAAATGATCCGACGAGCTTCAAACTCTCGGATTATCGTTAAAATAGTTTAACTTACGAGAATATGAAATAAAAATTTCTGAGATGAATAGTGAAAAGTGAATAGTAAAAAGTGAATAGTTAAAGTGAATAGTAAAATTTTCGGGAATAAAAGTTAACCTGAAATTGCGAATTGTTACAGTCTCTACCCCTTAAGGAGAACTTCGTCCCGAAGTTCAGTTGATGTTAACTACTTACGGTGTGTCTAAGAGAATTCGGGATCTCTAAAATAGTGGTGTTCACTCTGATTCGTCTAAGGTTTTGGTTAAGGAGTTGTATCGGCTACAATTAAGCCCACTTATTTATAACACATTACTTACATAAAGAAGCGTCCAAATTTATGTAAGTAAGGGATCATAAACTCATGGTTCGGTGATTTACAATTTCTTTATTTAACTGAAGAGGCGTCCCAATCCATTTAAATAAGGAGATTCTAAAACATCCTACTTAAGAATTTCCGACACAAAATCCGCCTTCTGAGGCCGATAGTAAGATAATCAAGTCATCAAATCCTTAAAGCTAAGCAATAATATTATTTAACTCAAATCTTGTGTCTAATCAAACAAGAACTGTCACAAGATCAAGTTAACTAATTAGTTATTACTGAGCTCCATGTTTTTAATGACTCGACGAATCTCTGGGGCTCCTTATAATACTAAAGTCACATCATCTAACAGCGTGGAACTAAGCAAACGTCTAACCAAAAAGCACATGTGTATGTATTGTGTGTAAGGCAAATAAAGAGGAAGGTCCCAACATATATAGCAGTTATAGTCTAGGCACTAAATGCAACCTAGTTCTCTATAACCAAGGCTCTGATACCAATCTGTAACACCCCCAAAATACCGCAGCGGAAGACTGTGTCATAGGGGTGCTACTTCATAATACAAAGTACAAGTTATAGAAAACGAACTCTAAATGAGACGTTTTGAAAAGTTACCATTCGATTAATGAATTCAAAGTTACAAACATGAGATTCCAAAGTATGATACATAAATGTATACAAAATGTTTAATGGTAAATGATAAAAGCGTAAGTCTTCAGAATATGCAGCTTGACTCTAAGTCCCACGCACTAGCTATCGCCTTACTAACCTGAGATAAACATGCTAAAGTGTCAACACAATGGTTGGTGAGTTCATAGAGTTTGTCTTAAAATAGTTGAAAAGCCTTAAAGAATGATCACACAGCAAAGGCATTGAGAATCCACTCAGTTACAAGTCCCGCCATAAGAGACTTGTAACCTGTGTGTTCACAACCCACTGCTAACATATAGTATAATAAAGACATGTATAAGTTCATCAAGACAATTAAGCAATTAGTAGTGAGTCTCTACTTCATCTCCGAAGACCTCACTTTGGGAGCCAATTCCCAAGGACAACTGGGAGCCACTTCCCAAAGAAAACTGGGAGCCACTTCCCAAAGATATAAGTTTACTGGGAGCCACTTCCCAAAGATAAAAGACAGTCATGTATGTATGAAATCAAGTATAATGCCATCAAGTATAAGACAATCAAGTATAAAACAATCAAGTATAAATGTTTTGAGTATTTGTACAAGTAAGCAAGTAGTTGAGCATGTATCCCCCCCAAGAGTTAAAACAAGTACGAAAAGAGTAGGGGCTATGACTCACCTTAAGCTTATGTAATGAGAAATGAAAGTGGTAGTCGAATCGCGAAAGTCTCTAAGAGCAGCCTATAATAGAACGTTGCGACTTAGGTTTGGAGTAACGTCTAAGAATACGAAGAATTGCCTATATATATCTTGCATAATGTTCATGATGTAGTACTTAGTATATAGTGTAAGTCGTTGAATATAAGTGGTCTATGAAACATGTATAGGTTGTAAATCTCTTACTACCGTTCGGGCCGACATAATTCAGAAGTCATGGAGTAAACGTTCGAGGAGCCAGGACACTTTAACTCGTACATCCACAACTCGTCTCGACGGCTTACTCAATGAACTCCTCACATGACGCTCCCTACTATTGTAGTACTTGATAACATATATATAAGTTTTTGATCTTTTAATAGTTATATGGTCTTTAGCCGTGGCTTTGCCGTGACCTTGGTCATTGTTACCATGGTCTTGAGACTCAACCTTGGCTTTAGCCATGGTTGTGGTCTTGGCTTTAGGTCATTAGACCTCTTGGTCTTAGTAAAACATAACTATTATATAGTGACTTTGGTCTAAAAATGGGCAGTTAAGAATTTGAAGAAATTATCACTCGGAAAGCATTTTCAGGACTCGAGCTTATTTGTTCCTGAACGAAAACGTCGTTCCGGACAACTTTCGTGTTTTAACTTTTTGATGAATCGGACCAGAAGGGTGACTTTCAAAATCACAGAATGCAAAACAGTAGGGTATTGGCAGTTTCGGCGTTTTGGTGTCACTAACTTCTTATGGTCATAACTTTTGACTCGTGTACTCGTTTTGGGTGATTCAAATTGCTATGTTTTCCTTATTAAGTCCTCTTTAACGGTAAGTAAGTGTCAAATATCATAGTTATACTATTTTGGTCATGGTTCTCCATAAAAATCACTAGTTTGCTTGTTTACTTGTCATAAGTTAACATATGTATACCAATACTTGTTTTATCCATTTTTAAACATCATGAACACAATACAAAGACCATATATAGCATGAAAGAAACATAATAAGCATGAAATGATATTGAGCAAGAAAGTGTATAAGGGTTTCTTACAACTTTTGGCTTTCTAAAGAAAGGAAGTCAAGTATAGAACTAGGACACTAAACCTAAGCTTGTAAACCCTTCACCATAACTCTTGTAACCCTTGCTAGCCTTGATCTAACCCTTGTGAAAACCATTTAACTTCAGCCCTAGTAACCTTGTGTAGCTCCTAATTCAACCATGGAATCACCAAACAAACTTGAGAACTAGGTAGAGAATACTAAGACCTTGAACTTTGTAGTGTAACTTGTATATTGAAGATCAAAGGATCATGGTGCTATGATATAAGGGTGTGGCGTTTTTGTGGTGAAGAAAGGAAGACATGAGCATGCTTTTATACTAAAAATGAGGAGGTTAGGAAGGTGACTAGGAAAGTGCTAAAACTTGGAGACAAAGTTGTAAATAAATATTGATCTAATGGCTAAAGTCATGAGATCATGCCACAAGTGTGAATGCCCCCCCCCCCCTAGTGGCGGTTCAAGAACTTGGAGAACAAGGTGTGGACTTTTGATGGTATTATCCTAAGTATGTAGCTAGTTTTGACTCCGTAAGTTGCTAACCGTAAGTTGTTAAGTCACGAAACGTAAAACCGGGTATCCTAAAAATATGAAACTTATAAATATGGTAGAACTTATCAATATACTCCATAATAAAATATAAAATGAGTGGTAGGATCTATCGGGTGCTAAAACCCTGCTAAAAACTGGAAACACGGGTCTAAAACGCGTAATTCGCGTAAAACGCTGAACTGAAAAACGTAAAATTCCGAAACTTTTGGAATTGTCCTAAAATGAGAGAAAATCATATTTCTATTGTTTATAATGTTTTATGGATATATCGGGATGCTGGAAGGACGTTTAAACCTAAAAGTAAATCTCGGACACGGCTTTGTGATTTTTGCAGAAATGATCCGACGAGCTTCAAACTCTCGGATTATCGTAAAAATAGTTTAACTTACGAGAATATGAAATAAAAATTTCTGAGATGAATAGTGAAAAGTGAATAGTAAAAAGTGAATAGTTAAAGTGAATAGTAAAATTTTCGGGAATAAAAGTTAACCTGAAATTGCGAATTGTTACAGTCTCTACCCCTTAAGGAGAACTTCGTCCCGAAGTTCAGTTGATGTTAACTACTTACGGTGTGTCTAAGAGAATTCGGGATCTCTAAAATAGTGGTGTTCACTCTGATTCGTCTAAGGTTTTGGTTAAGGAGTTGTATCGGCTACAATTAAGCCCACTTATTTATAACACATTACTTACATAAAGAAGCGTCCAAATTTATGTAAGTAAGGGATCATAAACTCATGGTTCGGTGATTTACAATTTCTTTATTTAACTGAAGAGGCGTCCCAATCCATTTAAATAAGGAGATTCTAAAACATCCTACTTAAGAATTTCCGACACAAAATCCGCCTTCTGAGGCCGATAGTAAGATAATCAAGTCATCAAATCCTTAAAGCTAAGCAATAATATTATTTAACTCAAATCTTGTGTCTAATCAAACAAGAACTGTCACAAGATCAAGTTAACTAATTAGTTATTACTGAGCTCCATGTTTTTAATGACTCGACGAATCTCTGGGGCTCCTTATAATACTAAAGTCACATCATCTAACAGCGTGGAACTAAGCAAACGTCTAACCAAAAAGCACATGTGTATGTATTGTGTGTAAGGCAAATAAAGAGGAAGGTCCCAACATATATAGCAGTTATAGTCTAGGCACTAAATGCAACCTAGTTCTCTATAACCAAGGCTCTGATACCAATCTGTAACACCCCCAAAATACCGCAGCGGAAGACTGTGTCATAGGGGTGCTACTTCATAATACAAAGTACAAGTTATAGAAAACGAACTCTAAATGAGACGTTTTGAAAAGTTACCATTCGATTAATGAATTCAAAGTTACAAACATGAGATTCCAAAGTATGATACATAAATGTATACAAAATGTTTAATGGTAAATGATAAAAGCGTAAGTCTTCAGAATATGCAGCTTGACTCTAAGTCCCACGCACTAGCTATCGCCTTACTAACCTGAGATAAACATGCTAAAGTGTCAACACAATGGTTGGTGAGTTCATAGAGTTTGTCTTAAAATAGTTGAAAGCCTTAAAGAATGATCACACAGCAAAGGCATTGAGAATCCACTCAGTTACAAGTCCCGCCATAAGAGACTTGTAACCTGTGTGTTCACAACCCACTGCTAACATATAGTATAATAAAGACATGTATAAGTTCATCAAGACAATTAAGCAATTAGTAGTGAGTCTCTACTTCATCTCCGAAGACCTCACTTTGGGAGCCAATTCCCAAGGACAACTGGGAGCCACTTCCCAAAGAAAACTGGGAGCCACTTCCCAAAGATATAAGTTTACTGGGAGCCACTTCCCAAAGATAAAAGACAGTCATGTATGTATGAAATCAAGTATAATGCCATCAAGTATAAGACAATCAAGTATAAAACAATCAAGTATAAATGTTTTGAGTATTTGTACAAGTAAGCAAGTAGTTGAGCATGTATCCCCCCCAAGAGTTAAAACAAGTACGAAAAGAGTAGGGGCTATGACTCACCTTAAGCTTATGTAATGAGAAATGAAAGTGGTAGTCGAATCGCGAAAGTCTCTAAGAGCAGCCTATAATAGAACGTTGCGACTTAGGTTTGGAGTAACGTCTAAGAATACGAAGAATTGCCTATATATATCTTGCATAATGTTCATGATGTAGTACTTAGTATATAGTGTAAGTCGTTGAATATAAGTGGTCTATGAAACATGTATAGGTTGTAAATCTCTTACTACCGTTCGGGCCGACATAATTCAGAAGTCATGGAGTAAACGTTCGAGGAGCCAGGACACTTTAACTCGTACATCCACAACTCGTCTCGACGGCTTACTCAATGAACTCCTCACATGACGCTCCCTACTATTGTAGTACTTGATAACATATATATAAGTTTTTGATCTTTTAATAGTTATATGGTCTTTAGCCGTGGCTTTGCCGTGACCTTGGTCATTGTTACCATGGTCTTGAGACTCAACCTTGGCTTTAGCCATGGTTGTGGTCTTGGCTTTAGGTCATTAGACCTCTTGGTCTTAGTAAAACATAACTATTATATAGTGACTTTGGTCTAAAAATGGGCAGTTAAGAATTTGAAGAAATTATCACTCGGAAAGCATTTTCAGGACTCGAGCTTATTTGTTCCTGAACGAAAACGTCGTTCCGGACAACTTTCGTGTTTTAACTTTTTGATGAATCGGACCAGAAGGGTGACTTTCAAAATCACAGAATGCAAAACAGTAGGGTATTGGCAGTTTCGGCGTTTTGGTGTCACTAACTTCTTATGGTCATAACTTTTGACTCGTGTACTCGTTTTGGGTGATTCAAATTGCTATGTTTTCCTTATTAAGTCCTCTTTAACGGTAAGTAAGTGTCAAATATCATAGTTATACTATTTTGGTCGTGGTTCTCCATAAAAATCACTAGTTTGCTTGTTTACTTGTCATAAGTTAACATATGTATACCAATACTTGTTTTATCCATTTTTAAACATCATGAACACAATACAAAGACCATATATAGCATGAAAGAAACATAATAAGCATGAAATGATATTGAGCAAGAAAGTGTATATGGGTTTCTTACAACTTTTGGCTTTCTAAAGAAAGGAAGTCAAGTATAGAACTAGGACACTAAACCTAAGCTTGTAAACTCTTCACCATAACTCTTGTAACCCTTGCTAGCCTTGATCTAACCCTTGTGAAAACCATTTAACTTCAGCCCTAGTAACCTTGTGTAGCTCCTAATTTAACCATGGAATCACCAAACAAACTTGAGAACTAGGTAGAGAATACTAAGACCTTGAACTTTGTAGTGTAACTTGTATATTGAAGATCAAAGGATCATGGTGCTATGATATAAGGGTGTGGCGTTTTTGTGGTGAAGAAAGGAAGACATGAGCATGCTTTTATACTAAAAATGAGGAGGTTAGGAAGGTGACTAGGAAAGTGCTAAAACTTGGAGACAAAGTTGTAAATAAATATTGATCTAATGGCTAAAGTCATGAGATCATGCCACAAGTGTGAATGCCCCCCCCCCCCTAGTGGCGGTTCTAGAACTTGGAGAACAAGGTGTGGACTTTTGATGGTATTATCCTAAGTATGTAGCTAGTTTTGACTCCGTAAGTTGCTAACCGTAAGTTGTTAAGTCACGAAACGTAAAACCGGGTATCCTAAAAATATGAAACTTATAAATATGGTAGAACTTATCAATATACTCCATAATAAAATATAAAATGAGTGGTAGGATCTATCGGGTGCTAAAACCCTGCTAAAAACTGGAAACACGGGTCTAAAACGCGTAATTCGCGTAAAACGCTGAACTGAAAAACATAAAATTCCGAAACTTTTGGAATTGTCCTAAAATGAGAGAAAATCATATTTCTATTGTTTATAATGTTTTATGGATATATCGGGATGCTGGAAGGACGTTTAAACCTAAAAGTAAATCTCGGACACGGCTTTGTGATTTTTGCAGAAATGATCCGACGAGCGTCAAACTCTCGGATTATCGTTAAAATAGTTTAACTTACGAGAATATGAAATAAAAATTTCTGAGATGAATAGTGAAAAGTGAATAGTAAAAAGTGAATAGTAGAATTTTCGGGAATAAAAGTTAACCTGAAATTGCGAATTGTTACACTCTATATGAAGCATGGACTCGTTTCAAGGACCTACTCCGAAAAGTCCCTCATCATGGCATTGAACCATGGTTCCAGATTCAAATCTTTTATGATAAAGTAAATTATCAGGCGAGAAGGGCTATAGACTACGCAGCCAATGGCAGGCTAAACAGACTTAGCATTGATGAATGCTGGAAAGTTTTTGAGGGGTTAGCACAATACAAAGAAGAAGGATGGGAGGACCCGATGTTTTCAAGTAAGGGGAAACTTGATTACGTAAACGCTACCCAAGAACAATTATTGGGAAATATCGAGAAGCAGGTAAAGGAATTAATGAGAGCTGAAATGCCTGCTGCTGAAACCGCAAGGAGTCCTAATATACGTATGAGTGCGATTAACATACATAATTTTCCTGAACGTTCACGACAAGAGGAGTTCGAAGGGATAATGGTAACCTTCATGAATAATCAGGAAAAACAAATTTGGCACTTAGAAGCACACATGGGAAGCACTCGTAATGCTTTTATGGATTTAGCAGACAAATTCATATCAAGAATTAAAGAGAAGATTAAGGAAAAATCCGCACCAAGAAAAATCGAAAAAATCTTTAAAGTTCCAACTCCTTTGGTGTGTGACCAAGAGGATAATGAGAAATCCTTTTCAAGTGCTTCGCCGTCAATCACCCCCTACTTTCATGAGCATCCTCAAGAGGAGAAGAACTCGCAATTTCATAACATTTTTGTTGGATGCTTGCAAACCACGCTCCCCAATTTGTGCAAGATACGTTCCTTTGGTTTTAAACCTGGTGGGAAGAGGTTGCACCTCAAAAACACCACATCTTTGAGACCCTCTATGGAACAATTCCTCTTTGTACCTACTGTTGACCAATGCGAAGGTTACAACTTAACTGAAACCTCACCCACCCCTTTTTACAACCACATCTCTCTCTGTGACAGTAATGAAATGTTTGACCCTGGTGGACTTTACTAACGGGATGGCTACTCATAGTTTTTACTTATGTTTAGCTATTTACATTAGTGCAGGGACTGAATTTGGAAATAAAAACTTTTTGTTCCTAATACGGGCATCTGACGGCGTCAGATCTTAACTCTTGACGCCGTCACCTCGCTATCTCACCAATAATAACCCAAACTCCATCACTTTCAACTCATACCCCACAAATCACACCCAAATTGCTGCTCCACCTCCGAGTCTCCATCATCCAATCCGACATCTTCCGTGACAAATCTCCACTTGGTAAGTAGTTTTTCTTTATTCTTTTTCGTTCAATTATCCTTAAGGCCTACCAATTTTGAAAACCCCCATCATCCGAAACCCTATCATTGACCCATCTTTGATAAATCATAATGTCTTTCCTTAGATGTTTTGTAATCATGAGGTTACCATTAGATGATATTGTTCGACTCGAATCATGCGTTAATTGAGGAAAAATCTTTCACACCACGGATTTTTTGACCCCCACCCATGTTTTCTGCATAAAGGAGTGTTTGGGTCATGGATTTAGAGTTTGAAAATTGATTTTTCCCTCGTAATTGCATGGATGGATTTCTGATGGGTTTGACGGCGTCAGGTTTCCCTTCCTGACGGCGTCAGATGTGTCTGACAGCATGAAATTGTAAAGTTCTCATTCTAACCGTTTTCGTTCCACTCTATCTTTTTCTAGGAAAATGAGCAAATGATCACGACAACACCGAGGTAGCTCGTCTAGGTCCCAACGAGTTAACTATGGGGACATGGTCCACAGTTGGAGTGAGTTTGACAATGATGCCGCTACAACTAAGTATGTGGAGCTTGTTTATCATCACATTGATGCTGGTGCTGTGATTAATTGGGAGTTTCTGAGATCCCAAGGTCTAGAGGGTGAGTTCTTGGGGAGGATCCAAACTGATGGATTCACGGGTCCTCAATGGGAGAGATTGTTCAGGATTAGGGAAACTATTTACAGTGAGTTGGTTAGGGAATTCCTTGCGACTTTTCGCTTTGATCTAGCTGAGGCCAGGACAGATATGGGGGGTACCACCATTTACTTCAGATTGGGGGCGTCATGGCACCACTCACCGTGTCACTCCTTCAGATCTTTTCTACATGTACACCATGTTTTCTGTGGATGTTTACAGTAACATCCCATTTTGGGTAGCGAGCTATTTGAAGACCAGTGTGGGGGAGAGGGATATTGACAAGGTGTACGGGGGGATGTTCGTGACCCGGTTGGCTCGATCTTATGGGCTACTTGTTCCTGAGATCATGGGGTACCTGAGCGATTGTGGGGCTTGTAGGGTGGTGAGGGCTAAATCCCTCAAGCAGATGAGCATTGTTATGGAGCTGGGGGATGGGTCCTATACCTGGTACATTGCGGGAGGACCTGATGGTGTTGAGGATGATGATGATGATAATGAGGGAGCGCCCCAGCAGCCTCAGTTCAGGGATTATGAGGTTGGGTGTACAGATTATTACCGACACATGAGTCGGGGAGACTGGCAGGCACACCAGGGGGCATGGATGGGTCAGGTGGATGCATGGCGGACCACCACTGACCAGCGCTTTGATTGGATGTATGATCATACCTTCCGCCAGATGCAGCACCTCTCCACCCGTGATCAGATCGAGCCCCAGCTACAGATCGACCCATTCCTCGGTCGTGAGATGGACTACCCTCCCTACGGGTACACTGGGCACCTCCCACCTGGTTATGACTACCGTTATGGTCCCCCTCCCCAATGATTTGTCTTGATGTTTGTGATGTTTGAACAATTTATTCATGGTGATGTAATTTGAAACAATTTGGATTGTAATAGTTTAGGGTATGGCCTCTTTTGGCCATGGATAATTTTTATTTTTATGTTCACGTTGAATAGCAATGTTATGGTTTGCTTATGGTTTCATTCTTCTTTTTATGTGATTTTTATTTTTGTTTGATTGTTATTTGCTTCCGTATGCATGCTTTATTTATTTTTATTGTTGGTAGATCATGTTTCAAAATAAAATGGTGAAAATACTTTATTTTGTTGTTTGGCTTAGTCTTAACTTCATCCAAAGGTATTTCGCAAAAGATAAGTGTAAGGGGAAACCCCAAATATGTTTTTAAGAAACAAACTTGATCATGATTCTCCACAATATTAAGTGAACATGTACATTTGTATTTGTTAGAGTCAAAGGCTTGTATCGAGTCATAATGATGTTTTGCAGGATTTTCCAGGAAGTAGGACAAAGTTTTTCCAGAAATTTTCCGGAAACTTAACATAAGAATTTCTGCAGGACACTTCTGAGGGCGCCAGGAAGAAATTCCTGACGGTGTCACATGTAAAATTCTGGAAATTTTGCTAGTTTTGTTTTTCTGACGGAGTCTTAAAATTTTTGTTGAATCTTTAGTTTTATAATCTCTAGGAAATCTGCAAACATCATTCCACAAGCATTATATCTTATTTTGTTTTCTAGGATTTGTTAGCATATATAGATTGCCGCCGATTTTACGCGAGGGTGCCTTGTTTGTTTTCTCAGGTTTAACGGGTTATGTTTGACAAGAAGATGATTTATATTCTGGAAGGGAAGCTTTGATTGTTCATTTTCTTGGAGGAAGATCTAACCTGGTTACTATATTATCCATACCGAGTGAATCAGGGGAGTATTTGATTTCATTCTTTTACCTGTTTTACTTTTACATTCTTTACTTGAACATTGGGGACAATGTTCATCCTAAGTGTAAGGGGAGGGTAAAATGATGATACCTTATAGATACACTTTCACTTGAGTTTGTTCGTTTGATGGTAGATGTATAATAAAACTAAGAAAAATACTTGTTAGTGTAATTTTAGCGCCAAATTTAAAATTTTTTACAACATTTAGGAGTGAAACTTTTGCCATAGCAAGTGTCTCATGGATAGGAGATTGTATGACTAGCACAAAACCGTACCATTCCAAAAAATTTTTCACCCAAATATATGAGGTTCACCTTTAGATTTGATAGGAAAAGCATTTACTATTAGTGCTTATGAGTGTACCGTTAGCATTTAGATTCTAGAACTTGCGTTAGTGATGCATCCCGAGACCGCTAGTGAGACTACATTTGTGTAGTAGGATTTACTACATGATAAGAGGCATTAGGATCACCCTTGTGTTAAACCCGTATCATAATTACTTGACCATTTAAGTCATATTACTTGGCTAGTAAAGTCAACTAATTTTTCCCACTCCATTAGCGTTGTACTCATTTTTAGTACACGAAACCCCTAGTACACCCCTCCGAGCCTATCTTTTCGTTTCTAACTTTAAGCATCTTACTTAAAGGAAGAATTTCTTATACCCCACTTAAATGTACACCCAAATCTCCTTAGCCTTCCGTGTATGCACTCATCTTTAGTGCATTATTGTTATTTGTTAAACCCTTAGTTAATTATCTAATTGATTACATGGTTGCTAAGTCGAGTCATATCCTTGTACATATTGTTTTGGGACGATTGGGACTCATGGGTAAAGTACTTATTTTATGGAGTAATGGGGAAGAACATCATATTATTACCCCCATATGTGCGTTAATCTTAAAAGTACTCCAAGTGTTTTGATTATCTTAATTCGAGTCATTAGATTAGTTTACTGTAAAGTTTGTAAAAATTCAAGTGTAAGGGGAATGTTCATTCCCTATGATGTATTATTTTGGATGGTACGGTAAGAGTGTATGCAAAAAAAAAATCAAAAAAAATCAAACAAAAATAAAAAAAAAAATCAAGAAAAAGAGAAAAAAAATAGAAAAAGGAAAAGGAAAAAAAAAAGACATACGGACTACCATCCCGTTTCATTCTATGTTTATTTTATGTTTTTGTTATTTTTCATTTATTAGCTTAAGTCGAGTCTAGTCTTGGCTTAGCAACGCCATATTGTACATGTAATTAACCAGGATTATTAACTCGCCACCAGTAAAGATTGCCTTTATCCAACAAAACCGTGTATTTCATATCCCTACACCTAACGTTATAACCCTTTAAAAAGACCTCTTTGATAGTTTATCCTAGGTGCTTACGCTATGTGGTGGAGGTTTGATCCTTTCCCAAGCCTATGGTAATCTATTTTGCTATGACAGGTAGTGAGAGACGTTTTCCTTTTCCATATTCTGATATTACTTTATTACACCCGAGAGATGTGAGTATCTAAACACTATTTGTGAGGTGCTAGTGTATGACCTCCGTGCTTGTCTTTGGTCTTTAGTGGAACGATTATTTGTTGTAATTACTTTTATATTAGTGTTAAATGACCCCTAACTTGTATTTTGACTAGAATAAAAGCGCATTTGCTTGAGGACAAGCAAATCTCAAGTGTAAGGGTATATGATGAGGCAAAAAATGAACCGTTTTTAGGGGGTCATTTAAGCCCGGAATTGAATTTATTTGATCAAATATTGCCCTAAATAGTTCCTTTTTGTGTTTTTAGGTACTTTGGGAGTGAATTATGGAAAAGGAAACATTTTTGGACGTTTTTGGAGCATAATAGTGAAGAAAACGACAAAGACTTAATTTTCCTAGCTGTAAACAGTACCTGACGGCGTCAAGAGCAAAATGGATGACGACCCAGAGAAAACGTGACGGCGTCAGAAGTAGGGCGTCAAGAGTAAATTTGGTGACGTCCTGGAGCAGGATTACACATGACGGCTTCACCCATGGATCTAGGCAGTCCGAGAACTTTATTGGCGGCGAGATGACGGCGTCAGATTTTTCCTCTTGACGTCGTCACCTCATAGAATCTATATATACTTTTCTATTTTTCATTCATTAAGGGAGGAACTTGTGTGGAGAATTCTAGGGCCGAACCTCATAAACCCTAGGTCGTTTGTATCAGTATTTTCAAGGGTTTTCACCCCTTGAAACCTTTCATGTTCAATTAAGATAAGTCTTCTTTCAATTCATTCAATATGTCTATGTGTTGTTTGAATATATCTTATGCTTGTCTTGATTATAATATGCTAGGCTAGATCTTTCATGTGTTTTCTTAGATGTAATGAAACCTAGTTGTTAATTATAGGTTGATTGCTTGTTTATAGTTGTAATGGATGAATGATTTCAATTTAGGCTTAAGAAAACTGGCAAATCTCCATTGTGTAACTCGCTTGAACGTCTTAAGAAACATGAACCGATGTGTACTAGGTTTTTATGATTGTATTTAATGCATGAGCGAATTCTAGTGATCCCATGTTAGGAGTTTCTTAGCCGGCTCGACATAGGAGTGAAGTAGGAGCTTATAGGATTGGGGAAGTAAGTACGCCACCCCATGAATGGTATTAAGGAATACAATCCGTCATCCATGCAACTGTAACAAGTAATTAACCTGTAAAATATATCTAGGGAGTAGTGATTGGGTTAGTTGACTAGCAACTAATTCCGCCCACTCTTTCAAAAACCGAGATTTTTATTTGCTTTCATAAAACAAAAAAAAAATACAAAAAGAATCATCCCTCACCTCCAAACCTAGTCTTTAGGCTTTCTAATCCTAGCGACACTATTCCTGAGTTGAACGATCAATCCCCCGGTACTTGTCACTATACTATACTACAACGATCAGGTACACTGCCTGGTGGAGGTTGTAACCTTCTCGAGATCCCTCGAGAGGTAAAGTCTGGTGCAATTCCCACGCATCAGTCCTCCCTTCATTCACATTGCTCATCAATCATCATTGTAAGTATTCTAAACATGATTACACTCCTGATCTGAGTCTGGGAATTCTAGTTTTGCACAAAAACAAAAACTTGGGGTTATGCATTAACTTGTGAAACTCATGCATGAAATTAGGTGTTTAACAAAACTAATCATGTTTCCCATAGTTAGGAATTGCATTATTATAAGCTATTAACATATTTACCAAAACACCCCATGTCAAATGCTTGCAAAAATTTCTCACAAATAGGACAAATATTTTTTCGTCTCACATTATGAATACAAAATCAAAACGTTACGTTTAAAAACATCACTTGCATAATGTCTCTTGAATGCTAAAGGGAATACATAACCAATATGTATCATTGGGTACATTCAAATGAAGCTACATTGAACTAGGAGCGTTTCGGTTATTTTTTGTTGAAAAACTAAACTTGCATTCTAAAACGTTTTGAGCATCAAAATGAGTCAAGATAACCGCACCTCCACATCGTTTTCATATAGGCACACACTAGAACATCCACATTGCAATAATCGTTTACTTAGACTAAAATGTGAATTTTTTTTTTCTAGGAATCATCATGCCTCCTCTAACTCAGTACGATCACAAAGACACCATTAAGTACCTACCAAAACACCACAAAACCAAAGGTCTTACCCAAAACCAAATCGACATTTTCAAAGCCTTAGAAAAATGGTATGTCCATGAGGATAGAACCATTGACCTGATAATGCTCAAAATTAACATGTTTTTAGTCGCGTTATTGTTTGTTTTACGCATGGAAATTGGTCATATTTGTATATATTTGTTACTTAATCGTGAACAAGTGTTTATGCATGCAAATATAGCCAAAAGCAGGTAAAAATGATTAAAAGATTAAGACATGAAGTGATCATGCACATTTGGAGAGTTTCAAGAAGATCAAGAAAGGAAGAAATGACGCATCGACAAAAGGATTTGATAAAGACAAGTTTTCTACACATATTTATCAAGGAAATATCAAGTTCTAAAGAATAAAGTCATGCCACGAAGAAAGACAATGCATGCGATGTAAAACGACAAAGAAAAGACAAAAGAATAATTTCCAGACAGTGTCCAACCGATCGGATGCAACCCGCGTCTGATTCAGTTGGAATGTGCCAAAAGAGTGCCATCCGATCGGATGGCGAGAAACCGATCGGATGGAGGTGACTGATGTTACAAGTCTTGCATTTATGGACGAATTTACTCCTCATAATCATTTGTGGCTGATCATTTCTGCTTAATAACTCAAGAGGGACGTTTTTACTTGGAGGATAAGTGTTATTATGCTATATAATGACTACTTAGGGTCTATATTACTTGTACCATCAAATATCTAACTAAGTGTTACACCAAATATTGTTAGTTCATCTTATATTGTATGAAAGTTTACTAAATATTGTGAAAACGTCCAGAAAGTGTTGAGTTCGAGTCTCAAGCTTTGGTTCGAGTTTGGAGTTTTTTACTTACGTTAGTGAACAATTGGAGGAGTATGGTTTCTATAGTTCCACAAGTTTATTCATTGTAATTCTCAAGCTAGGTACACCTTGATACTTATAATGAACAATTGTTACTTTGAGTTCAATGAAAGTTTTTTTATTTGCTTGTGTTTTAGTATGATTGTTATGGAGTAATTTGTGATATACTTGTGTGTATGATGTGATTGGTTATGGAGTATTCTTTTATGAAAAAGGTGATGCATGAAAACATATCTATTTTATGAGTTTGTTGAAGTAACATCTAATCTTGCTTAATTTGTTGGTAAAAACAATCTTTGGAAAAATAGGTCCGAAAGGAATTTCAACTTGTTTTTATTCCAAAACATTAGTGCATGAATTAGTATGGAATAGATGCTTGACACCCATCTTATTTACTTGTTCAAATGGATTTGAGAAGATTTCATCACGAAAAAGGACCGAAATGATTCGTAGGAATTCATAAGAAAAGAATTGATTTTCAAAACAACCATGTGATTATAGAATTGTCATACTCATTTGATATGTACAAAAAGGAGTCATTTTGGTGATAAAATTCTTAGTGGTAGTTAAAACATGACATACATCATAGATTGTATAACTACTCATTTTTAGTTGCGCATCATAATAAGTTTTACACCAAACTTTATACTTAAAATGGTCATGATACTCCTAATTACCAATCAAGGAATTATACACAAGTATATGCTTAGTTCTTATTGAGTTTCTTTTAAATTGATATTACATAAATTTGGATTGACAACCCTTATTTAACAAACGTTTTTTCTTATTACTAAAACTATCAAATCTCTTGGGACGATCTCGACTTACCCACCTTTATTACATCGGACGAGTATACTTGCTCGTATGTGCTAAATAATAAATCGAATAAATCGTGTTTATAAATTTTAAAACTTGTACTAATAAAAACGTACATCAAGTTTTTGGCGCCGTTGCCGGGGATTTGATTAATCTCTTAGTTTTTAGTAATAAAATTGTTTGTAATTTGTGAATTTTCAAGTTTTTAGAGTAAAAAGTAAAAAAAAAAAAAAAAAAATTGCTTTTTAGCCAACCGATTCGGATGGATGCCCATCCGATCGGTTGGTGGCCTCGGTGAATTTTTAGGATTCTGTTTTTCTTATTTAATGTTCATTTTTATGTTTTTAGTTAATTAGTTTTAATGATTATATGATTAATGTTAGTTATTATTAGTTAAAAGATGTCATTATGAGTAATTTTAATGTTTTTAGTAGTTTTAATTATAGTTAATGTTTTAGAAGTTTAGAGAATACCTTAGTTAATGTTTTTAATATCCTTAATGTTCTCATTACTGCTTTATTAAGTTTAAGTCTTTTTATAAAAAAAAAAGAATATATTTTTAGTTTCAGAAAGCTCCAACCGAATCGGTTGCGGGTTCCGACCGATCGGTTGGAGGTGGTAATTTGTGCCATCCGATCGGATGGAAGTCTCGGTAAAATTTTTAACATTTTTATTTTCTAGTTTATTTTCAATTCTAAATGTTTTAGTTTGTTAATTTACTTATTCTTATTTCATATTAAGAGTTATTTGATTAAAACTAACCCTCATGCTAATGATTTGGATGTTTTTGTTGATGGTTATGTTATAGTTAGTAATTGCTTAAGTTGAAATGGAGAGTTTAAGTCAGATTTCGGCGTACTTGAAAGATTTGGAGGATATGTTCAAGAATTCCGGTGATTCCTTGGAAAAGTTGGAAAGCATGTTGGAAAAGGCTAAGTTAGATTTAGAAGGAGAAGAGGTTGTTGGTGACAATGTGTCTTACTTGCCACATGAAATGTGTTACCCAAAGAAGGAGAAGAAAAGGAAGGTTGTTGTTTTCACAAGAGCACCACTTAAGGAATTTGATGCTCCACACATGAGGTATTCTACACCTTGTGCGGTGGAAGGTGTTAAAGCGTGGGATGCAGAATTGAATATGGAATATGGAGACAATTACATTTCGGAAGAAGTACTTGATGAGGCGAAAAATGAACGACTTTTAGGGGGTCATTTAAGCCCAGAATTGAATTTATTTGATCAAATATTGCCCTAAATCGTTCCTTTTGTGATTTTAGGTACTTTGGGAGTGAATTCTGGAAAAGGAAGCAATTCGGACGTTTTTGGAGCATAAAAGTGAAGAAAACAGCAAAGTCTTAATTTTCCATGCTGAGAACAGTACCTGACGGCGTCAAGAGGAATATCATAACGGCGTCAAGAGTAAAATCCATGACGACCCAGTGCAAACCTGAAGGCGTCACAACAAGGGCGTCAAGAGTTATTTTGGTGACGGCCTACATAAGGTGTATACATGACGGCGTCAGACCCAGATCTAGGCAGTCCGAGAAACTATTTGGCGGCGAGATGACGGCGTCAGACATTTGTTCTTGACGCCGTCACCTATTAAACTCTATATATAGTTTTCTGTTTTTCATTCATTAAAGAGGGACTTGTGTGGAGAAAACTAGGGCCGAACTTTGTAAACCCTAGGTCATATTTTACAGTGTTTTCAAGGGTTTTCACCCCTTGAATCCTTTCATGTTCAACTAAGATAAGTCTTTTCTTAATTCATTCAATATGTCTATGTGTTGTTTGAATATATCTTTTACTTCTCTTGATTCCAACATGCTAGGCTAGATCTATCTTGTGTTTGCTTAGATCTAATGAAACCTAGATGTTAATTATATGTTGATTACTTGTTTATGGTTGTATTGGATGAATGATTTCAATGTTAGGCTTAAGAAAACTGGCAGATCTCCATTGTGTAACATGCTTGAACGTCTTAGGAAACATGAACCGATGTGTACTAGGTTTTATTGATTGTATTTAATGCATGAGCAAATTCTTGTGATCCCATGTTAGGAGCTTCTTAGCCGGCTCGACATAGGAGTGAAGTAGGCGCTCATAGGATTGGGGAAGTAAGTACGCTACCCCGTGAATGGTATTAAGGAATACAATCCATCATCCACGCAACTATAACAAGTAATTAACGTGTAAAAGATATCTAGGGAGTAGTGAAATCTAAGTAAACACAATTCTCCCACATATTGCTCACAACTCTAGTTTAATTTAGTTTAATTTCATTTTTAGTATTTTATTTTGATTGCATCTTAGTATTGGGTTAGTTGACTAGCAACTAATTCCGCCCAACTCCTTAAAACTCAAGATTTTTACTTGGTTTCATAAAAATATAAAAATACAAAAAGAATCATCCCTCATCTCTAGACCTAGTCTTTAGGTTTTCTAATCCTAGCGACACTATTCCTAGCTGAACCATCAATCCCCTGGTACTTGTCATTATACTATACTACATCGATCAGGTACACTGCCTGGTGGGGGTTGTAAGCTTCTCGAGATCCCTCGAGAGGTAAAGCCTGGTGCAATCCCTATGGAAATTATGGAAGGAAGGAAGTGAAAGGAGTTAGAGTGAACATTCATGGTCACATTTTCAAATTTGATTTTGTGGTTGTGGAATATACTAATGCCGATGAACCGGAGGTTATCTTTGGTAGAGATTTTCTTGTGACTACCAAGTGTACATTGGATTTCGCACTTGGGGAGTTACAAATTAACATAAGTGATTTGGAAGAAGGAAAAAGTGTGAATGAAATGCTTGTTGATGTTTGTGAAGGTATGGAAAAGATGAAGGAAGGAAGGAAGGGATGAAATTTGTAAGATGGGAAAGGCTAACCGAAACAAAACACCATTGAACAAATTAACCCAACCCTCCACCCAAAAAGAAAAAGAAAACAAATCATCATCATCATCATCATCCAAAACTCCACCAAATTCACCAAAAAGTAGCAAACCCTTAACCAAAGAGCAAAAACAAGCTATCTTGGAGAATCTTGAAGCAAAAATTAGTGAATTGATAGAAAACAAACCGGTCATTGAAGTGTAAAGAAACTACATGGATTATAGGAAGAAATTAGATGGGGTTATGTTAGCAAAGTCGAAGTTGGAAGATAATAGTTTTGATGAAGTAGAGGAGAGAAGGATAATTGAGAATGGGCTCCCAAAGAAAATGAATGATCCCGGAAATTTTGTTTTGCCGGTTAAAATTAATGGGACAACTCCTTTATATGCATTAGCCGATACGGGCTCGAGTGTGAGTATTATGCCTTACCCATTGTATCAAAAGTTAGGATTAAGAAACCCTACACCTAACAATTCTAAACTCACTATGGCGGATAATTCTAAGGCAAAAGCAATGGGGGAGGTAAGGAATGTGAGAGTTCAAATTGGTTACCAAGCGTTTTTGGCGGATTTTCTTGTGTTGGATGTTGCTGTTGATAAGGAACTACCTTTGTTGTTAGGTAGACCATTCTTAAGAACATGTGGAGCGATAATAGATATGGAAAGAGGTACCATGACAATTGATGCTGGAATTCTTAAGAACACTTAATATCCAAAGCTTAGAGGGGGTAGTAATGGGGATGATAATGATGAGGACCAAGAGGAGGATTACCTTGGTTGCTTTGAAGTGGGAAGAGATGAAGATGGTAGGCCTAATTTTGGCCCATGCACACCTAATTTCTTTGATATTGAGGATGAAATGGAAAGGGCTCTAGCAATGGAGGCTTTCTTTAACCCATTTAAAAACATTTTTGTGTTTAACAAATTGACAGATTTTCTTTGATCTTTACCGGTCCAATTGAAGAACTTGGAATGGGGATCCGATGGTCCTAGCATTTACAAAAGAGAAGAAGGAGATGGTGATTGGCATTGCAAATTTGATATCACATGTCCTAGCGGAAGGAATTTTGCACGAAGTTTCAAAACTCAAAAGACTACTAGGAAGTTGTCAAACAAGTATCGTCGAGAAGACATTCTTAGGAATGAATATTTCTATGGATGAAGAAGAATGATCACAAGAATAAAGCACATCTTGTGTTATTTGTTTGTTTCGTATTTTTAATTTCATGCAATTTATTTTATGTTTTTAAGTTTTATGCATTTCATGTTTGAATAAGACTATCTATCTATCTATTTATCTATTTATCTAGTTTTTTTTAGAGGTTAAGTTATGTTTTAGTCTTAAGTTTAGAAGTAGAAATGATGACCAAATTTTTGGTAGACAAAGTGTGTTTGGAATACATACAAAAAAAGATAAGTTTTTGAAGAGACAAAAACTACTAGTGCTTGTACCAAGTTTAGTAGTAGAAAAACTTTGAAAAATCAATTTCATACAAAACCGAACGGATGTATTCACAACTGATCGGATGGAATTGAATATATAAACCAAAATTTTCAAAAATCCAAGAAAACCACACACACACAATCCACCAAGAATTGGGGTCATAAATTCGACCATAAGAAGTTGTTTAAGAGTTGCAGGAGTGATAATTGATCATCAATGGCATCAAGTCAAGTAAGTTATATCATTAATTTCATTCAATTAGGTTTTAATTCGGATGATTGAAATTAGGTCACGAATTGGGTATTTTTGAATTAGTTCGAATTAAGATGTAATATTTTAGGGATAAGTGATTACATGATAGGAAAATGTATTGCAAAAAGAATTAGATCAATTGATTAAGTTTTGAGTAAGAATTGATTGATTGAATTTTCGGATTGAATTGGGTAGAATCTTTGGAGATAATTTATTTGCAATTGATGAATCCGAGGAGTTACATGCTTGATAATTAATGATGTTAGGTAATTGCATTGTTAATTAGAGCACTAATTGGAATATTTTAGTAGATGTGTTCTTGAGTTCATAGGATCATTAGGTTGATGCATGGAAATGTTACGAATCATTGATAGGAGAGTTCAGATGTTAGAAGCACTCAAGAATGGTAGATTACAAGTTAGAAAGAAGTTCGGATTGATTGGGAAACGTTTAGAATGGATTGAGGATGAATAATGTAAACAGGAACTCCAGCCGAATCGGTTGCTAGTTGCAACCGAACGGATTGGAGTATGCCAAAAGATCCATCCGATCGGATGGAGCTCAATCCGATCGGATGGATGCTACGGAATTTTTTTTTTTTTGACATTTTTGAAATCGCGTTTTCTAGTTTCTAAATTGATTGGTATTAGTTTTTATACTTTTATAATAACATAATTTGAGTTTTCTTTCAGGGAAATGTTACAAGATTGGGTCGTAATCAAAGAAACCCGCTTGTTAACAAGTATTTGAAAAGGAACGAGAGGAAGAGGATCAATTTCAGTTTGAAACCGGAGTCTAATGATAATCTCAAGTTTTCTCATGTGCAAAACAAAGATGAGAAGAATGCGTATAGAGAACGTCTTTCAAAACTTCAAGAGAGAAAGATTGCTAATCCTAGATTGATTGATTGGGAATTGCTTGCGGAGTATGAATGTGAGGATCAATTGAGGAGCATGATGACTATGGTTTATGTGTATCTCGGTGATGGGGATAGGTTTGAAGATTACTCTTGGGAAAGAGCTTTTAGTATACGTGAGGATGTTTACAAGGAATGGTGTTTGGAGTTCTTTTCTACATTTTACTTTGATAAGACGGTGAATGATGTTCTTGGGGATGTTTGTATTTGGTTTAGATTGTGTGGGCGCGAACATGCTTTATCTTTGCCAAATATTGCAGTTGCCCTAGGTTTGTATGAGGAAAGTGAGGTTAATCATAGGTTGTTTGGACCACATTTTGTGAGCTTGGCTAGAGATAATGATCAATACACGGGTGTTGATGCTTATTGGAATAGAATTGGTGATCCAACTTGTCTTAGGAGGAATTCTTCTACGATTAGGAATCCGTTGATGAAGGTGTTACAAAAGTTGATTTCTTGGGGATTGTTGCATAGGAGCAGTAGTCTAGACAAATGTAGTCAACCGGACCTATGGGTGATGAAGTTATTAGAGGAAGATAAGAATGGGAATGCGGCATGGATTATTGCCGAATATCTTTCTAAGAGAGCACCGGGGATTAAGAAACAAAGTGATGTTTGTGGAGGTCATTATGTGACCATTTTGGCTAAGAATCTTGGGTACTATAATGAGAATGAGTTGAGGAAGTGTCGAGTGAGGATGGAGAGTGAGATATGGGATGCTTTTAGTTTTGGAAAAGCATTGGATAGGAATAATAAGACTTTGGGACCTTGGACCGAACCAAGTATGGGGGCGCAATCAGGAGCTTATGCGGAAGCACCATCACAACCTCAAATGGGAAGTTTTCCGGGGAATATTCAAAGTGGTTTTGATTCAGGATGGGGTGATTGGAACTGAGAGTTGAACACTATTGAGTGTAGGGAAGTTTGGAAAGATTCAATGATAATGAGGAATAATTACAACTTTGATTATTCCATGCCTATGATCCAACACATGGCACAAGATGCCAATTATGATGTACCTCCCTACAATCCACCAAATGTTCCACCATACCCGTTACCATATTCTCCATATCTTGGACCATAACCTTACCCTTATCCTGGTTATCCACCATTTCCCGAGCCATACCCTCCATACGGTAGACTTCCCAAGTATGGTAGTTCAGGTGTCAATGTGGGTGGATCAAGTTTTAATCCTGGAGGATCGAGTTATGATGTTAGAGGTTCGTCATCAAGAGTTGGAAAGAAGAAGCGACGAGTGGTGGATGAAGACGATGATGAGGATGAAGAGGAGAGCGAGGACGAGTTTATTCGTTCCGACGTGAGTTATTGATGATGACGAGTGATCATCATATGGTTTATGGTTTGTTTTAAAAACAATTATGTGTCGAATTATTTCTATTTCAACTACCTTTAACTATTTCTTTTAGGATTTATAACGTAACTTAATTTTTTTACTTATTTCGTTTAGATATTTTTGTTTGTGTTTGTTTGGTTGTTTCGTATATTTTGCAGTTTTCTTGCTGGGGTTTTGTTATGGAAGCATATAGTTGATCAACATTTGGAGTAGATAAACTCATTTGCTTATTATGATCAAATATGCATATTGTGTATTTAACTCCGGTATTTTCAAAATTTTTCCATTTCCTTTACTTTGAAGTTATTCTTTTTATTACATTGAGGACAATGCAAAACTTAAGTGTGGGGGAGGGAAGAAAATAGAAAAATTGCATAATTTTTAATTTTTGATTTTTAATTTTAAATTTTCGTTTTTTTAGAGTCGTGAACTTTAGTAACTAGAAGTAGTTCGCCCTTTATATTTTAGTTAAAATAAGGTTGATTCAATGGTAAATAATAATGATATTTTTGGAGAATAAATTAAGTTTAAAGAGCAATTCGTCTCGGAATTGATAACATTTGCTAGCACAATTTTATACCCTTATTACTATAAATTGTGAGGATTAGTTTTTTTTATGTGAATAGTGTTTCTTATGCTATTTATATATTTCATTATGAGTGTGCCGGTGGTTGTGTTAATTCTAGAACTTGTACTTGTTATACATTACGGTTAAATCATTTTCGAATGATAAGGATATATTCATATGATAAGAGGCAAACTTAGGATATAAAACCAAATGGCCATCCGTTTACAAAACAAATTTTTGCTAACCACATCGGTTAGTTATCCTCGTATTTGGAACCCATTTGTTAGCGTTTATCTTTAGCGCTAGATACCCCTAGTTAAACCCTCTGAGCCATCCTTTTCATTTTGTTAAATCCAGAAAAATACAAAAATATTTTACACTTTAAACCTTAGCCTAACCCTTGTCAAAGTCTAAACGGTGAAGTTGCTAGTTGCTTGGTATGATGGATTGTTTTTGATGATTAATAGTTAGCCACACTTCACCAATCATGTGTGTGCCATTCCAACAAAGACGAAGGATGCATACTTCTTATTTGTATTTTTTGTGGTATATGCTTAGGCGAAGTGTGGGGGAGATGTGATGTAAAAAAAAAAAAAAAAAAAAAAAAAAAAAAAAAAAAAAAAAAAAGTCATCGCAACTATAAGGTGACAATTATAGCAAATGTGCTATATTATTATGAATAAAGAAAGATATGTTCTTAGCCAATGTGCTAAGTATGAAGAATATTTTTATGGTGAATCGATGTATCGACATGTGAAAGTTCGAAGAGGAGAAAGATTGTAACTATTATCATTTATGGGATTTGTGGTTTGTTCGTGATTAGTAACAATGGGACTTAGACTTTGATTTCATTTTTCCTTAAAACCATTTTCATAAATATTCCCATGCCTTATCCTTACCTTTTTTGACTTAGTGTAATTATTTATAAGATATTTGCACGAAGGTTTTATTTACCCTTAGCCTAAACGTTACAACCCGAATAAAAGATCTCTTTGATGAATTATTTCATTGCTTTGATACTTGTACAAGCCTATGGCAAGAGACATAAATCATGACTGAGCAATGAGTGATCTATTAATCATGACACATATTGAGTGATGAGTGAATTTCAAATTATCTTCGTGAGGTGCGTAGAATTGTTATCAAGCTCTTTATTTACTTGATTGAGTTCAAATAAGATATTTGCACTATTGCCATTGAAATCAATTTTCTTTTGATTAAGACTTGCTCGAGGGCGAGCAAAGCTCAAGTGTAGGGGATTTGATAACGCTCAAAATTAACATGTTTTTTGTCGCGTTATTGTTTGTTTTACGCATGGAAATTGGTCATATTTGTATATATTTGTTACTTAGTCGTGGAAAAGTGTTTATGCATGCAAATATAGCCAAAAGCAGGTAAAAATGATTAAAAGATGAAGAAATGAAGTGATCATGCACATTTGGAGAGTTTCAAGAAGATCAAGAAAGGAAGAAACGACGCATGGACAAAAGGATTTGATAAAGACAAGTTTTCTACACATATTTATCAAGGAAATATCAAGTTCTAATGAATAAAGTCATGCCACGAAGAAAGACAATGCATGCAACGTAAAATGACAAAGAAAAGACAAAAGAATAATTTCCAGACAGTGTCCAACCGATCGGATGCAACCCGCATCCGATTCGGTTGGAATGTGCCAAAAGAGTGCCATCCGATCGGCTGGTGAGAAACCGATCGGATGGAGGTGACTGATGTTACAAGTCTTGTATTTATGGACGAATTTACTCCCCATAATCATTTGTGGCTGATCATTTCTGCTTAATAACTCAAGAGGGACGTTTTTACTTGGAGGATAAGTGTTATTATGCTATATAATGACTACTTAGGGTCTAGATTACTTGTACCATCAAATATCTAACTAAGTGTTACACCAAATATTGTTAGTTCATCTTATATTGCCTGAAAGTTTACTAAGTGTTGTGAAAACGTCCAGAAAGTGTTGAGTTCGAGTCTCAACCTTTGGTTCGAGTTTGAAGTTGTTTACTTACGTTAGTGAATAATTGGAGGAGTGTGGTTGCTATAGTTCCACAAGTTTATTCATTGTAATTCTCAATCTAGGTACACCTTGATACTTATAATGAACAATTGTTACTTTGAGTTCAATGAAAGTTTTCTTATTTGCTTGTGTTTTAATATGATTGTTATGGAGTAATTTGTGATATACTTGTGTATATGATGTGATTGGTTATGGAGTATTCTTTTATGAAAAAGGTGATGCATTAAAACATATCTATTTTATGAGTTTGTTGAAGTAACATCTAATCTTGCTTAATTTGTTGGTAAAAACAATCTTTGGAAAAATAGGTCAGAAAGGAATTTCAACTTGTTTTTATTCCAAAACATTAGTGCACAAATTAGTATGGAATAGGATGCTTGACACCCATCTTATTTACTTGTTAAAATGGATTTGAGAAGATTTCATCACGAAAAAGGACCGAAAGGATTCGTAGGAATTCATAAGAAAAGAATTGATTTTCAAAACAACCATGTGATTATAGAATTGTCATACTCATTTGATATGTCCGAAAGGAGTCATTTAGGTGATAGAATTCTAGTGGTAGTTAAAACATTACATACATCATAGATTTTATAACTACTCATTTTTAGTTGCGCATCATAACAAGTTTTACACCAAACTTTATACTTAAAATGGTCATGATACTCCTAATTACCAATCAAGGAATTATACACAAGTATATGCTTAGTTCTTATTGAGTTTCTTTTAAATTGATATTTACATAAATTTGGATTGACAACCCTTATTTAACAAACGTTTTTTCTTATTACTAAAAATATCAAATCTCTTGGGACGATCTCGACTTACCCACCTTTATTACATCGGACGAGTATACTTGCTCGTATGTGCTAAATAATAATCGGATAAATCGTGTTTATAAATTTTAAAACTTGTACTAATAAAAACGCACATCATGACCCATCTTTCCTAGAAGGCACAAACCTACCCACCGAACTTTCAACCATTCACTTTGATTGTCTCTTAGAAATAGACGAGCCTATTTGTCCTAGGTTCATTCTAGAGTTCTATGAATCCATCAACCTCTCCACCGATGACGATGGTTTCATGGCCATCAACTTCACCGCTAGTGGTCACCAATACTCCTTCACTTTAGATGCGTTTGCTCAAATCCTAGGTGTTCCAAACCATGGTACTTGCATCTACACCGACAAACATAGCCTTTCAACTCTTGACACTCTCATTGACCGCATCCATCCTTATGATACTCCTCTTGTGTCAAAGGATGTCCTTCGTGAGCACCTCTTCATTAGGACCACCAACACTAGGAGAACCCGAACCAGAAATGAGGTCAACAAGGACCCATATGGTATGGAAGTAAATGAACTCAAGCCCCAATTCAAGAAATGGGAGGAACTCCTTAGAGCAAATGTCATTAGCACCATAGGGAACCAGGATCATATCAATGTTTGCCTTTGCTACATGCTCTACTCTTTGTCCGTTAGGCAACCCTTCAACCTTGCCTACTACATGGCCAAGAGAATGGCCGACATTCCTGTGCTAGGCACAACGACCATGCTGTATGGAATGCTCTTGACCCGTCTCTTTAGGTTCATCTCTCCCATTCCACCAACTCCTAACGGTCTTCGCCTAGACTACTCCCACATTCCACATACTTTTGTCCCACTAAGTGATAGGAGAGTCTACAAAGCCCAAGGAAAACGTCCTCATCCTCCTACATCCTCATTATCATCCTCAATGAGTGAAGATGAGACTTTGCCCAACTCTAGGCTCCCGCCTCTAGAATACCTTTCCCAACTTCCGGATATTCCAAATGAGTCAGCGGATTTCAAGCAAACAAAGGGGATGTTCAAGAATCTTGGGAGATTCCTTGGAAAGCTCAAGAACAAGATTGATCGTCAATGAGAGCGGGTGTGTAGGAGTGTTTGGCACAAGATGCCATTTGAACAATGTGATAGTTTAAACAATGTTTGTTATGAATTCATGTGTTGGTAGGATATTTGATACTATTTCGGACATGTATGAACTAACAACTATGCAGGATGACAACATTTACCATGTTGTCAAATTTTCATAACTATGAAAAATTTCACTAAGTATAGTAAAATTCGCTAGCCCCCGTTCAAAGTCATATGGTATGAGTGTTTACATGTCTATTTTTTGCATTTCCTAACCCACTATATATTATATTTTTCTTTTTAAGAGTTTTCGGAAAATTTGAAAATCATCTTGCGGGTTAAAACGTGGGACTGCCTCGTTTTTTGGCATCGGCGGAAACGGCAGCACCCTCATACGGGTTCCGCCCTTGTAAAAATCTGGAAACCCAGATTTGCCCCAACGGATTGGGCGGCACCCTCCAGTGGGTTCCGCCTATTTGCTCCGAAGGTTCCGCCGATCCTCCTGCAGATTTTTATTCGTTTTTCAAAATTTAGACAACCACACTAACTCAAATCAACCTTGTAGGTTAGAAACTCATTCCTTGTTAGTTAACATTATTCTTAGGACCATTCTAAGACTCTAAAAACCATAGGAATTCTTTTACCGCCAAAAATCAAACTAACCCATAACCAACTCAAGGAACCCTCACCTATAAAGGAAGGAACCCTTCCAAAGGTTCCTTGTAATCCATGAACTATATACCTCCAACCAACTTTACATGACCACTAAGCATTTAGTGTTAATCTTTGTCTTCCTACTCCACCCTTTTCATTAGATTGACTTCCATTGATTTGACAACCTTCATAACTCACCCAAATCATTAGAAACCTCAAGATTTCTATGGTTAAACATCAAATCCAAACACTCCTTTCCTTAATTCTTCACCTCTATAAATTTAACCATCTTAGAACACCCTCAAATCACACCATCACCATCACAATCTCTGATCCTAAACCTCTAATCAACCATTTTTACAATGAGAAAGTCAACAATAACCTCTCAACCATCTCGACCCATTTGGAGAACCGCACGCATAAGTGTCAAACCACTTTGGTCCAACCACACAATCAACTTGAGTTCCTCATCCTCGGATGAATTCTCCTCGCCCATCAAAAATGAACATTTTCTAAACCTTGCATCTCCATCTCCATCACCCAAAGGACCTAATGAGCTCCCTACCCCACGACCAACAAAATCACCTATTGACCCAACTCCACCAAGTGCTCCAACCCAACCATCCAAAACTCCATCACCATCAGCACTACCTAAACTTGAACCAATGGAGTTATTTGGGTCTCCTCCAACATCACCACATCCTTTCGTGCAAGATCTCAATGATCTTCCACCAAGATCAACAAATCCACCACCTTTCACAAATGAAAAACCAAGGCCATTGCCTAACCAAAATGAACCTTTTAACCACAACCAACCACCACAACAAGAGTACCATCAACCAAAACCACTGTTGTTTCACCCTATCTTCAATGACATCCATGTTCCTCTATATGGAGAACCTAACTTTGAAAACCATGATCACCCAATTCCACCACATTCTCAATCTCAATCCTTTTAGTCTTTCTTTCCTTCTTATGAGGAAATTCAAAGCATGATTGAAAATCACCTCCATCAAGCAATGGAATGTCAAACCACCTTGCTTGACTCCATACCAAACCCATCCTCCAATCAAGAACCCAAAACCAACCCACCACCACCACCATCATCAAACGACGCGTTTCCACCCACTCATCACCATGTTTGCTCACAATGTGAGCAAATGCTCAAACAAGGTGAAAGCATCAAGATGTTGCTTCACCAATTTCAAAATAAAACCTGTTTTGCTATACAACACATCATAGATCGTTTGGATGCTCTTTCCCATCCAAACAACTCCTAGAGCGTATTTGGAGGCCTTTGCCCCATTTAGGATGTGTTTAATGTCTTCTACTTATAGAAGTAGGATTTTATTTTTCTTTTATTTCTTGGTTATTTTTTATTTTTTTTTTTATTTTTAGAAGTAGGAGGATATCTTCCATTTCTTGTCCTTGACTTTGATAAAGTCAAATTTTACTTGAAATGATATCTCTTTCTACTATCTTACTTGCATTGTTGGTTGATCATATATGAGTTGTCATTGTGGTTGCTTATTCTCATATTGTGTGGTGACTACATGCTTGATTATCACCAACTAACCATTTTTTGTAGGTTCAAAATCCATGTTTCCCAACTTGGCACTCCTTTTAGGGGGAGTATCAACCAAGGGGGAGCACGTGCATTTTTCTACTTCGCTACTCTTCTTTTTGTTTCGACAAAAAGGGGGACAAAGATATATAAACTTATAAACTTAAAAAGATTTTCATCACTTAAGTAAAACAAGTTTAATATAACACTTTCTTTTTAAAGTCTTAACACTAAAATTTGTGGGTTACTTAAAAACAAAGTTTATGTTTTGTCATCAACAAAAAGGGGGAGACTGTTAATACAAATATCGCCTAAAAACGTTATTTATATTTTACGATCTTTGCTAAGTTTTGTTAACGACAAAGTGTAAACTTTAGTTTTTAGTAAAACATAATTTCAGTTTAAAAGACTTGCATAATTAGACATTTGCTACATTTTACATTTCATATAAAACACAACATTTTTATATTTCTTAAAATAGAAATGTCACATCACATTTATGGTAAGTTTGTCAATATACATTTAAGGAAAGATTGTGTGTTTGATTAACCATAGGTCTTCTTTCACAAGTTTGTGTTTGACTAGTATTTAGTTGATATGACTTTGGTTGGTTTGGAAAGTTATTGCAAGATAAACTGTCACTCCCTGCGGAACCCTGGATATACACGGCCGGAACCCATCTGAGGGTTCCGCCGTATCCGCCAGGCCTGCAGAATATTTTGCTATAAATACGAAGCCATTTGTTTGTATTTATGTTTCATCACTTCTCATTACACTTACACATACACATTCATATCTTCATCTAACCCTTTAACATTTCATTGTTGTGAAGATTCTTTTGTAGCAAAGAAGTTCACAAGTACATAGAAAGTTTCAAGATTTCAACACAACGTTGCAAGACTTGTTAACTTAGCATCGTGTAGACTTTGTTTAGTTTACACTTCATTTGATTGTGTGTTTTCAGTTGTGATCGGTTAGTATTTTAGGCCTTAAAATACATAGAGTGACGGGAGTTTTTTTACCCTTGTAAAAGAACTAAAGGGAGTGGTTGTCCCTTGTAAAAGAACTCGACATCTAGCTTAGTGTCGGTAATTGTGTAAGCGACGTGTAAGGTTTTCTCCGCCGGTGAAAGGAGCTTGTTGACTAGTGAAAGAAACTCTCGAGTTGGATACTCGGGGCGTGGACGTAGGGCAAGGAAAAAGAGTCCTTGTAGCCGAGCCACGATAAATACTCGTGTTGTGGTTTGATCGTTTCTTTGTTTATACTTGCATGTTCTATATTGTCTTTGTGTTCATATCTTTGATTAAACGAAAAGTTTCAAAAGATAAGTAAACAAAAAACCGGTAAAACTATTCAACCCCCCTTCTAGTTTTGCACACTTAAGTCACTATATACAAACACATACACATTCAATCAAATTATGCGATCAATACAAAGTTAATACAAAATATAATTACCTTTACAATCTCCATTTTCAGTCTCAACTTTCTTTTTCCCTTTCACTGCCACTGGTTTCATTTTCCGTTTCCCCACTGCACATTTGCCTACAAATACAATAAATATTCATAAAATAAACATATGTGACACATATGTAAAATACATTATATACAAATTACCTTTTCTATTGCCCTCGCTTTCAAGTTCCATTTTTTTGCTTTCTTCATCCCTTTTCTCATCCATTTTTTCCTTTGCCATGTTCTTCTCCACATCAGCAATGTCTCCTTTTTGTTTGTCCGATACATTTGCTTTATCTAAATTTTCTCCTTCAATAACATTCTCGCTTGCTTGAGTTCCTGCATAGCAGTAGAAAAATACAATTTAAAAATAAGTCATGTCATTTTTAACAAGAATTCTTAACAGAAACTTATATCGAATTGTGGTATAAATTAAAAGAAAGATGTGACTGTGAGTAATTTACCATAAAAATTGACTTAGCCTGTAAATTATGTATCATTGACTTCTAGTCAAACCACTCATTTTTTCAAACTCAAAGTTAACCTGATTATATACCCATCAAGCTTGTTTTTGACCAAGTGAAAACATTTATATAACATCAAAAAGTCATTGCAACTAACTTACCTTAATACAAAAACTTTTCGTATTAATTAGGCATCTCTGACTTTAAGGTCAAACTAGCAATGATTTTGGAGTGTTTCGTTAGTTTATTCTTTGCTTTTGGCCTTAGTTTGTTCCTGCTTATTTTCATAAACCATTTCTGGCTTATTTTCGGGATTTAAGTCATACTAAGTCTATGGTAATAAGGCAAACAAAATAAGCTCATTTTCATCATAAGGAAAACAACATAAAAAGCCAACTTTTTAACACAACATTTATACAAAACTAATACACCTTGTCACATAATACATATACATGTTATCAACTAATACATATACACCTTATCAACTAATACACACATCCAACTAACACCTTATCAACTAATACATATACACCTTATCAACTAATACACATATCCAACTATCACACAATCAATCGATACTCATGCTAAACATCGTTTACACAATACACCTAACCAACCAATAAACACAATCAACCGATACTCGTACTAAACTTCGTTTACATACTACACCTAACCAACTAAATCTGTGTCAGCTAACACACCCAACCAACTGTTGCACATGAAACATTATCAACGAAAACTGGTCCATTTATATCAACTAATACACCTTGTCACATAATACATATACACCTTATCAACTAATACACGTATTAAACCCATCTTCGTCCTTACACATACTAAACTAACACACATAACCAGCTGCTACACACAACTAAGGTACACTTTATTCCAAAAACAATGATACGAGATAAATATGCATATTCCCCATATACCTTGTCTAAAATGAGCTTATTTTTTAAGAAAGGCGACATTTATAAAACAACTTGAAAACCAAAAGACCCTTATAACTTGTAAACTTGAAGCTGACTTGATAACATTTACTTAAAACCAAACAGTCCCTTAACCTTAGTATGCCAAAACCTAGCTGCAGTCAGACCTTTAACCCAATACTTTTAACTCTGACTCATATCCGACTGTTACTACAGAACATAAACTGAGACTGAACAGCGTCAAGTCGCTACTACACGTAAAATACCTCAATCACATATGTGAATGTCACCACTGCTAATTCATTGTAGCTTAATATAATCAACCAATACACATCTGTCGCACTATAATCATAATCAAGAAATGCGTAAGTATTGGAATAAACGGATACATATGTGCCGCACACTAATCATAACCAACAAATACACAATGATTTATTCCCACAAACACTCGTGAACAACGACTAACATATACACATGTGGCATACATTACTCACAATCAACAGTTACCTAAATCGAAAACAACATACGAAACTAACACACACAATGAACTAACATATTATTTTCAAACCACATATCAAACTTATGCTTATCTGATGCACATGAATCCTTTTCAATTAACCAACATAATTAACACAGAATGTTACAAACACAAACCAACTCATACACAGTTGTGGTCTCAGAAATACCTTGTTCGTATTCACTATCTCCATCACTAATAAGATCGAACATTTCATACATCTCATTATTTACCATTATTCGATGCCGATTTGATAACCTTCCACTTCGACGAACTGACACCACCAAACACCCAAAAATAAAATTAACAAACAAACTATTATCACTGAATAAATATTATTAAAAATAAACTCAATGTATCAATTACCAAACAATATTTGCTCTTCATTCGCATTGTCGATCACTTCATCCTTTAAAACCTCCATTTTCGTGTGTATGGAATGGTCATACACCTTTGATTATGCTATTTATCAGTTAATTGTCGAACTATTATTTGGGGTTTTTTGATTGAGTGAGTGATTTGGGGGATTAGGGTTTCAATCGTGAATTGCATGATATCCGCTCAATTACTCTCCGTACCTACTTCTTGAAACAAATTGAGTTGAATGAGAATAGAACTAATTTATACCAGTGTTTTATAATTAGTACACAAATGCCATTTGTGTTTCACTTATTTACACTTTTGCCACTCAGTGATTTAATATCTAATCTCGTCTAAGATGTTTGATCTGACGGTTCACATGTGTACCTATTTTATCTATTTTAAACATGTTCACCACAATAACGCCCCCTGTATATAGGGTGACGTTATTGTGGTATACAACTTAAAATATAATATAATAGGCACCAATGATGATTTGACACATGTCCTAAACCATTTAAACTAGAGAAAAAAGTGCATTAATGATAGTTTAATTAAAAATCTAAAAAGGAACGGCAAAAATGGTAATCTAATTTAAGCTACATTTCCTCAGCGCCATTTTCTGTTATTTTTTCTTCTACACCCATTTTTCCAATTTAAAATTTATCGTCCACAATATGTTTCTTGACACGCTTTTTTGTTTTCATTTGCGATTGACACATTTATACTTTTTTTTTGTGACCAATAAATTTTTAGTGAAACACAACAAATTTTTGGTTATAATTGCGGTGACAGACTAATATTTTTTACTCATTTTTAGTGACACAAAGTTTTATGATATATTTTTAATGATCCACTATTTTTTTGACACACTTCATTTTGTGTTGCATTTATAGTGACATGTCATTTTTTTTTACTTAATCATTTGATACATTAGTTGTATATACTAATTTTTTTGTTTATACATTTTTATTAACATATTATAATTTTTGACACACAGAGTTTCTTGATACATTTCAAGTTACAAACTAGGTTTTTCGACAAAATTAATTTTATGATACATTTCAAGTGCACATTTAGTTTATTAATATATTTGATTGACACTAAGTTTTCTGACACACTTAGGCTGCATGCAATAACGACCGAGACCGACTCGGTCCTAGTCGGTCGAGTCGGTCGGCCTTATTGTGGGGAGGAGGTCGCGACCGAGAAACAAGGCCAAAACACTCTCACTCGGTCTCAAACACGCCCGAGTGTTTTTCCTTCTTTTTTTTTTTTTTTTTTTTTTTTTTTTTTTTTTTTTTTTGATCCAAAACTTCCACACATTTATGTTAATAGCCGTTTGTGACTAAAAAATAACAATAATAATAAATGTTTATAGCCGTTGAGTAAAAAAAATAAAAAAATTTACACACTATAAATAACACTTTGAAAAACACCTTTCAAACACACACTTTCCAGCATAATTCAAACAACAAATCAAATACAAAAAATGGCTTGTAAACTTCCCCACATTGTGGAACATATTCAAAACTATGTCCAAAAACAAGTCGAAATTGATGACAAGGAACGCCAAGATGCAATTATCGAAGTTATTAAGAAGTTTGAGCTGGCGAAGTTACGCAAAGAACGCCTGAGAACACGATACACAGCGTGCAAAGATATCTCTGTCGAAAAAAAAATATGTGATCGACCAGTTTTTGTACAATGAGTTTCGCAAAGACGCTGATGTTGTTGAAACATTGTGGGGTTGTGTGCAGAAGATAGAGAACGAAAAATCCAACAAGATACGTTGGAGTTTTGAAGAGAATGTACAAACTGTTGATGCACCACAATAACAACAACAATTTATGCAAGGTGCATCAAGTTCATCTGTACCAAGAGTTGTTGAGCCACAACAACAGCAACCTTATCTTGATAACTTTCAGCTAAGTTTTGATGAAACTGTGAAACCTGCTGATGATGGCTGGAACTCTGAGGACGAGCGGGAGCTGAGCAGGATGGAAGCTGAGTTAGAAGTAGAGAGGTTTGTGAGCTTTGATCCGTATGACGACGGTTTTCGCTCCGACAACTCGCAGACCTGGGATCACCCAGATTATAATTGAAGTTTTAGTTTCTAAATTAGTATTGTAATGTTTTAATTTCTGTTTATATAACGTTTATGTTTTTATTAATAAAAAATTTACGTTTGTGTTAAAAGATCCCGCCTGAATTTTGAATTTAAAAGATCCAGCCTTGTATTTAATTTTTGAATTTAAAATTTATCCCGCCTTCTGTTTGAATTTTGAATTCAAAAATATCCCACTTCTTATATTTTATCCCCTATAAATACAACACTTTTCTTCACACACTCCTAAAGCATTTCACACACTCCTAAAGCATTTCACAATGAACAATCGGTGGTCAATGGAAGAAGAAGATCTGCTAGCTCGCGTATGGCTTGAAGTTCAGGATTCCGGAGACCTTGTGAATGGACGTTCTTTTTGGAATGAAGTTACACAAAGGTTCAACAATCAGATCAATGGTGAGAACCGTAATAAAAATAGTATTGCGGCTATGTAGAATAGAATGAATGTTGAATGTCGTAGGTATAATGCTATTTATAAAGAGTTGCTGCGTACAAGTGAAGACCCTTGTCGTCTCAGCAATGCAAACCGAATTTATTATGAGCGCTATGGGAGATGGATATATTATCAACATGTGTGGTTCGTTCTAAGGAACACAGATGCATGGGACAGAGACGATGAGTAATGGTGTTTTATGTTAAGTATTTCCGTATCATGTTTTATTTGTTTTCCATATCGTGTTTTATCATGTACTGTTTACGTTTAATTTTTAGTTGTTTTAATTCTGTATCATTTCGTTTATGTAATGTTTACGTTTTATTGTTAAAATTTGTGTTTGTGTTAAGTTTGTAGTAAAAAAAAAAAAAAAAAAAAGTTGAACTTGGTCGCCCTTACTGTGGCAATCAGGCCCGGCCCTGGTACCGGGCGAGACGGGCGACGGCCCAGGGCATCAAATTAGGGGGGCATCAAATGATCGAGTTCTGTTAACATTTTTTTATGACGGATAATATGCATTTTAATTTGTTAAACAGAGCTTCGATTGTTTATTTTTAATGGAGTTAAGTATGTGGTAGAGAAGATGACCCAAGAGTTCCAAACTAGTTATTTGAGGAGTTATTTTTGGGACCACCAAATTTTGTGTTTTTTTTTTTTTTTATTACCCAGTTGTTTTGTAGAATTGCATCATGGACCCTTTAACATACATAGATCATTATTCTCACCCGGACTTAAATATCTTGTTGTGATTCCTACAATAGTTTGAAGCCTTAAACATTATTTTCTCCAAAAAATACTTACTTAAAAAATTATTTGCTTGTTTTGATTAAAAAAAATCATATTTTATGTACCGTATGAAATCAATAGTTTGGAATATGTGAATTTTATTGGAATATTTTAATACTGAGTAGAATATTTTATAAATAATCAAAGTACACTTAAATCCATTTTCTAAGAAGGTGGCAGTGGGGGCGGCATCACCCACCGGCAAGGGCATGCCGGCGGTGAACACCGCCACCACCCCACCGGCATGGTAAGCGGCATCCTCTCACCGGCATATATTGCCTCCGAAGCATGCGAGTTTCTATGCACAATATGACCGTTTGACAATTAATTTTCTAGACGTTGGAATATTGGAGCGTGCATTGCGCCAAACAAAAAAAATAAAAAAATAAAAAATCCCCTATATATATTCAACAAACATATACATTTTTATCACAAACAATACAATTCACATATATAAAATTCACATATAGATGCTCAAAACTTAACATATCTCGATGATTACTTATTTCATTTTTTTTAAGAATAATGTAATTTTCTTTTAATTATGTTTTTTTTTAAGTATTATGTAATTTTCTTTTAGTTATTAATGAAATATTTATATTTTAATTAAATTGTTTAATTTAATTAATAAAAAAAAAAAAAAAAAAAAGTTGAGAGGTATGAAAAAGGCATGGTTGCCACTAAAATGGGGTTGGGAGGTATGGAAAAAGTATGAATGAGGTGAAATGAGGTGGAATGATATTATTGGTGGATTTCGGAGGTATGGATGTTTTCGGAATCATGACTGCCAGTGTCCTAAACAAAAAAAGTTAGCAAGTTGTTGTTGCTCTCTGTCTGAGAGCATCTTCAAATGTATTGCAAAATTAAATCATCTTAAATTTTAAATTTTTGGTGATATACAACATACTTTGAATTTTTTTAATTTTATTGCATAGTCACTGAAATTCACAAAAGGTCTTTGAATCTGTATTTTTGTAAATATTTGGTTGCGTTTCTTTTATAAATTCTTTGTTTCAACGTTTCTTTTATAAATTCTTTGTTTCAACTCTTCTTATGCTTGTGAATAATCTTTCAAACCACTAGATTAATTTCTAATAAATCATTTATGAAATATGCGTGTATTGAAGAGGTTTTTTTTTTTTTTTTTTTAAGAGTTTTAATCCGTTAAATTTAATTGTTTAGACTTTTTTTAAATAGCTTCAACTAGATATTTGTTAGAGTATTAAGTAGAAGGCGTGGGGATGAGTTGCCTAGCTTGACTAGAATCAAAACAAGTAAAAAAACATTAGCTATTTGTTTTTAGGGGCATCACTTACATGGCCCGCCCAGGACATTCGGATTCTCAGGACCGGCCCTGGTGGCAATGAATCTCCTGCAGATCGCTAAAGAGAGAAAGCTGACGTGGCAGAGAAAATAAAGGGGATTGACCCTTATTATGAATCCTTATTGCATGCAGCCTTAGTTTATGATACATTTTAAATGACACATTTAATTTATTGATACATTTCAGTCACATTCTAAATTTTTTTGACACACTTATTTTCATAATACATTTCAAGTGACACATTATTTATTATATACTCGCATTAAACTTTCCAACATTAGCTTTTTGACATAATATATTTTGTAATACCTATGCACCATTTGAAGTTTCAAAGCCCAAAAGTTATGTCTGGTAATCCAGTATGTCCATTTCAACTACGGAGTAACAACCTTATATGTACTCGAGCAAAACATACTCATAAATAAAGGTCTAAACTACTCATACACCAAAGATCAAAACTAAATCTTGTTTGAACCCGTAACTGGTTTTTACACCAATGTACCCCTTATTCGTGACATCTATAGTCGGTTTGTAAAGATTTAATAACCCAGTAACCGTAAGCGAAGGTAGGGCGTCGGAGGCTTGTAGTAGATCTACACACGATTGAAAAAGACTCGTCATCGGACGCTTGGGTGGACCTACACACGACCAAAATAAATGGAGAAAAAGATGGCCAAAGTATTTTAATCTTAACATATACAAGTTTTAATAAAGGAGCCGTAACAGGAGGTTTGTGGAACAACGATTATTACTACGGACAATAATATACTGCCTAGGCTAGGGACCGGATTTACCGGCGGCTGCTCGGTGTCGACCTCGATTATTACTATGAATAACGAATGCTGGCATAAACTCATGAAGCGTCTCATTTTTTGCTTTTAGTGGTGGGTTTAATGTAGTTAGAGATTAGATAAGGATGGGAAATATTAGATTGAAGATGCTGGAAAAAACGCCCATGCTACTTTTTTTTTTTTTATTGATTTAGCATAACACCACACTTATATTAACACCTAAAAATTGTACATAACATATATCATTCGCCTTGACCCGTACATGATAAAAATGGGCCAATATGAGCAAGAATGACACTTTGCTAAACACCCTTGAACTATAAAGAACTACTTAACTACTTGATCTTTACATAACCATGAGTTTATATGTTCGTATACAAAAGCATACAACCTAAGGTGTTTCTTGGTAAGAGAGCGTGTAGGGAAAAAGGCTCCATACCCAAGTATTTCACCGAGGTCTAGTTCTCGGTCTTCGTACCCTTGATTGCACTACCACTAGCTTCACCTATAATAAACATAACGAAGCAACGTAAGCAATAGCTTAGTGAGATAACATATAAAAGATACTAATCATAACATGGCATAATACTGTGGTTGCTTCGTATTTTTATTATATACTAGTCGCCCACTAAGGACGTTGTGAACCCATATTGGTTCAATATAACTGAAAATATTCCAGTCGTCCACTTAGGACGTCTAAGTCATATATTCCATGTTAGGAATACAAATATTCCTATGGAAGACTCGGTCAACCCAATGATGTAATAGCATTATGTGGAAAACTAGAAGGGGGGGTTGAATAGTTTTACGTCTTTTTCGGTTTATAAAAGTTTGCTTTTAAAGAATAGACGCAAATTTCAAAAATCTTTGATACAAAAATATAGATACTATTTTATTCACACTTTTCGTATAAACACTACTTATATAGAATGTTGAGTAAGAATTATGATTTCATATATCACATATAAGTATATATGTGTATATGTGTTTTAGTATGAGTATATCCTTTTGGTTTGTTTATATAAAATTAATGTTGTGAATGGAACCTAATTTGATCTTTATGTGAAATCAATATATGCACAACACAAGTAATTATAACTATATACGAAATGCTAACAAGTAAGTAAACAAAGAGTGAGAGATGGAAAGATCAAACCGAGAGACAACGGATTTATAGTGGTTCGGCTACAAGGACACCTTCCTTGCCCTACTCCACTCCCCGAGCACCGAACTCGAGAGTTTTCTTCACTAAGTCAATAACCTCCCTTATGGCGGAGAAAACCGTACACACCTTAGCTTACACCAATTTAACGACACAAAGCTAAATGTCAGGTTCTAATCGTAGCTAGAACCAATCTCACAACTATAATCACAACACAACTTCTTCTACACTCTTTCACACCTTCTACACTTCTTTACACCACTTGTTTCTTCACACCTTCACAACTTCAATCTATCCACTACTTCAAGACTTATACTTCTTCACAACTTCTAGGCTTATAAGTCTTCTCAACTTTAAGGCTTCAACTTCTTTGTCTTAACTACTAATATCTACTACAATATACTACCACTTCTTATATCTCCTACCACTAATCCTATGTACCTATACTTCTTCACTTCTAATACCACTTCACACCTTCAAAAAATCTAGATCCTATAAAAAAATCTAGCCAACCAATGTATACACTTTATACACCAAAGAATGAATGATTTACAAGATGAAATGATCAAACAACTTAGATAGCAAGATGATACTAAGTTGTAATACTTCTAGTCTTGATAGATAGAGGTATTCTTCTCTTTGCACTTGAGTGGATGAAGCTTTGGATCACTTAGAAACAAAGACTTATGAATTATATGATCAAAGGATTTTTGAGATAGAAATGGAGGTTTGAATCAGAAAGTTTCTAGTGCAAAAAGGTGAGAAAAATATGTGGAATGATCCAGTATTTAAGGGGGCGCCCTCCTGAACGTTGGAATTTTCTGTCCTTTTGTGAGGAAAATTTTTCTGGATGAGATTTGGCATTTTTGGTTGAAAGTTTGAGTTCATATATTTGTAATGAATTACACATATTCTTTTGATTCCAAAAATGTTTTATAAAAGATGTAAAATGTTTTGTGACATTTTATAAAAATCTAGTGATTAATAAAAAATTTCTTTGATCTTATAATGCATTAGCCACTTTGTTTATTCATACCTTAAGTGATTAGATGGTGAAAGTGAGTATTTACTACTAAATACTTATTTACGTCATAATCTTTGGTTTGATGAGTTTTCGTTTTGTGATTATCAAAACATAGAGATATCGAAAGATATGAATAACATTTTTAGTCAATTATTTATATCAACAATCTCCCCCTTTTTGATGATTACAAAACCTAAACTCATTAAGTCCAAAATTTTATTTTTAAACAAGTATTTAGTGAGTTTATATTCACTTCTCCCCCTTTTTGTAGAATCAAAAAGGTTTAAGCCGAAAAGATGAAAGCTCCCATTGATGTATGGTCCCCCTCGTTTGAGGTCACCAAGGATTCGAGTTATGGAATTCTTGCAAGAAAAATATTAGAAGCACAAGCAAAAATATATAACATACTAACAATAATTAACAAGCATGGCAAAGGAGAAATTGAAACACATATTAAACCATTCATTAATTTTAAAATGATTATGTCAACTACATAATCATTGTTACATAAACTATAATGCTAGAATTCTAAACCAAGTAGAATTTCCTATTGTGTCAACAAAGAGTGTCATTAAACTTGCTTGCATCCCAAAAAGGTTGAAGTGTTTTATTTGAAAAATAAAAGGCATAAGCATATAGAATGCTTGGTAGAGAATGGTGAATGGGGATCATGTTGGTAGTTTAATGGAGGTAAACTTTTGGTTTCATTGATGTTGGTGAGTTTGGAGATGTAGAGCTTGGAGGTGGTGAATTTGGAGTTGGGTTTGTTGGTTGAGGGTTTTGATGTTGTTCAAGTGATGGTGTTTGTTGAGATCTAGTAAGAAGATACTCAATCCAAGTAAAGTGCTCATTCAATGCAATTGTTTGTTGTTGGAGGAAGATGCAACAAGGGAAATTGTTAACATGCTTCTCAATTTGGTTAATGTTGTGTGGTGATGATGGTGAGCTTGATTGAGGTGGATCCAAATTGCGTTGAGCAAGATGTAATGCTAAAAGAGCACTAAGCTCATGAGCTTCTTTTAGCTCCTCAACGAACTTCAAGTGTTCGGAGGAAGGTGATGGTGGAGGAGCATGATAGTTGTCTTGGGTGAAGGTTTGAACATGCAACATAGGAATGGCATGTGAGGTTATAGGATGTGGTGGTGGTACTCTTGGTGGTGGAGACATGATTGAGCTTGGGTAATCATGAAAGCATGATATGGGTGGAAGAGGTGTTTCATGAGTGGATGGTGTTTTTGTTGAATGAGCAACATGTGAATTATTGGTTGAGAGATTGGGATTGTTGTTTTGAGATTGAGCATGCTCATCATATGAAGAAGCATTAATGAGGGCATGAGTGGATGATAGGTTATGAGATGAATCATTAGTGTGGGTTTGAAGTTTAGTTGTTGGTTGACTTGGAACAACATCACTTGAGTTGTGACAAGAATCAAGTTTCCTCCTCCAAACGGGTTTGACGGAGATCCTTGTGGTTCTTGAAACCTTAGGTTTTTGGTTGTTGGGGGATGACATGTTTGGATGTGATAGCATTTATGATGGGAAGAAGGTATTTATAGTGTAATAAAAATGTGGTTTAGGAAGGTAAATTGTGAGGTATAGTATGGGACAAAATATGTTTGTGAATTTTGGGAAGTATAGGGTGAAGAGGGTCAAAAAGTGATAAAGAAAACAGTAACCCCGACCATCAGATCTCTGGTCCCCTTAATTAGGGGCCGGTCCCCTTAATAATTAAGGGGGCCGCCTTATATAATTAAGGGGGCCGCTCATCTGGTGAATTCCAGAATGCCAGAATTAGGTTTTTGGCAGAAAATTTTCAGAAAGGTTGTGTTTTTGGGTTTGGATTCAAGTAAGTTCAACTCTTTGAGGCAATATAGGATATACAAATCACAAATGTAGAGAATGTTATTAAAACAAATTAAGTAGACAAGTAATTTCTAATTTACATGCAATCTACTTATTGGCCAATTAAGTTAAACAACCAAGGAAGCAATAAAACATGCTAGTCAAATATACAACTATATGAAAATGATAATATGTAGGCTAGTTCAAACATATTGATGAGTGCCAACAAGTAACAAATGGGAAGATATGATTGTGTGGACTTCAAGACTTGTTACAAACAAGATCCATATGGGCAAACCATGATTCTCATGAAATGATTTGATTAAATTTTGAATGTCATTTTCATAGAAGTGTATGACACATATGAGATAATCAAACATGTTTTCAATAAAACGTTTTTAGTTTTATTCAACAATGCTTTGAAATAGATTCAAGTGTGTATTAGAGTAAAATAGATTGAGTATTGCTTCATAACATGTTGACAAATTGGATAAGAAAATTTTTCCAATCTTGATTTTGATTAAAATAAAGTTATGGTAGCTTACAGTTAAATATGTTGTTTGAGGAAAGATGAGATAGATATTTAAAAGATTATTTTTCAAAGCGAGAGGTTTTAAACATGACATTTTATTTTTGATAGCAAAAAATCACGAATGAAGGATTTGAAATAGAAACTTATCATATTCAAGAGAATCAGTTGAGCCCATTGTCACATATAATAATCTTTAATGGCAACTAAAGACATGGATGAGTGATGGTAAATTCTAACAATCTTAATGCAATATGATTGAGAAGGATAAAGTAAATCATCTATAGATACAAGATTGACACACACACACACACACACACATATATATATATATATATATATATATATATATATATATATATATATATATATACTAAACTCATCATAGTATTAAATTGCTAACAAGTCTTAATTATAGCACATCTATTAATGTAACTAGAATTGTCATTTAGCCTAAATAATAAGTATTCTACTATAGATCATAGATGATTTCCAATATAAATGATGAATAAGAAAAAAGGTAATAGGCTTAAAATCAAGAGGGTCAACTAGCCTAATTTCATGTATACATATATTAGTATTAATGATATATGAACAGGGCAACCTATAAATTTAATCATATTAATATACTAATTATAGCATACTTTAATATAATGTGATATTGACAAGTTTTTGAAAAGAAAACTTACCTCAGGTCCAGCTTTTCCGTAAGAGTGGGCATGAGAGTGTTAGAAGACATCTTTAAAGTTTGCCCAAAGCATGTCGAAGTAGCAAGATAAAATTCCAACGCAATAAAAACCAAGGAGGCTTGATCCAAAATACTTAATCGATCACAACAATCATCATAAGTCATGTAGATCAATAATAATTGCGCTTGAATCCTTCATCATGAGGTAGTAACGAACACACCATAAAACCAATACTCCAAAAGTGAAGAACAAAACGCCGAAACAATAAATGGCCGTAACAGCGTCATAAGCAAAACGTGTGTAGAGTGTGAATCAGAGTAATAGGAGCCAATAGTCATCAAAAGTAAGAAAGCAAAGTGAGCTATCCAAAAAGTAATAGTCTCTTCGTTCTTTAACTACCTAAACATGAAAAGATGCTTGGTACCCAGATTCTCATGGGTCCGAGATGGTTAGTTGAGGACATCCATTGCATTTAAATGCACATGATGAGGATGTCGCCGAGAAGTACAAGAATTCATCAATAGTTTGTTTTAACTAACAAACAATGACTTTCTTGACTACAGTAATAAATAATGGATGTAAATAATATTAGTTCTAAATTTCTCCACTGGGTTTAACAAATTTTATTTGTTTTGATATATTTGTTAAAGGATCATTTGCGGTAAATCCTAAACCGGTTTTATCATAAAATGACTTTTGAATGTTAAGTAGATATTTTAAAAATTTAGAACTATTTTCGAATTTAGCTAATATTTTTGTTTTTTCATTTTCCATTTTAATTTCATGTTTGTAGTCTTGGCATTTTTTACATTCAAGACCAATTTCAATATTACTTTCAAGTCTAGACATTTTATCTTCTAAAATTATTTCTTTTTCAAAGCTATTTTCAACGGAAATTGAAGATCCATTTTTAAAAATAATTTTTGAGTCAATGTTGCAAAGATGTTTGAAGTTGTTTTCCAATTTTGAAAATTCTAATATAAATTGATCATAGCAAAAATTTTTGGTTTCGGATTGTACCTTATTTGAAGTTGTACAATCTTCACATGCTATATGTTGATCAATTCCATCGTCTATGTCGATTCATGTTTTATTTGTAGTTTCGCTTAGATCTTGAACCATGTAATCCTTGCCATCAATGCTTGTATTTACATTTGTTTGAATATCTTCGCACGCCATATTTTCATCATCTTCTTTGTCCTTGTCGCCCCATGATTTATTTACAGTCTTTCTTCGGAATTGATTCATGTATTCTTTGATATTGATACCTTCAATGATCACATTTGAACTAGCAGTACTTGTGTTTATTTTAACAAAATATTTGTCTATCAAATTTTCTATAGTGACTAATTCTTGTGCAACATCAAGTTTATCATCTTTGGTTTTACATTTCTCTTGGTGAAAATTTAAAAGACATTTCCAAATATCATTTGCCGTTTTACAAAAGAGTATTCTTTCATAATCAACTCTTGGTAGAGTTTTGTAAATCAGTAATTTAGCTTTAGTATTTTTATCAATCTTTGTTTGAAGATTATTATATTGATTTTCAAAATCCATTATAGTTGGTTGAAGATCACCAATTGAAATGATATGCCAAAGATCAAGATCTATTGATTTCACATAATTTTCAATTTTATTTTTCCATTCAAGAAAATGATCATTTTCAAATAATGGTGGTTTTTGCGTAAATTCACCTTCTAGATATTTTTCAAATTCCATAGATCGTTACAAGTTTTAAAATACAATATATTTTAAAAATTGATAGAACTTATGCACACCATCTTCTATAAGTTCTAGGACCGTTTTGGACTCCATGTTGTTTAGACATTGATTTAGGATAAATAATAAAGCACAATAACAATGATAATAATAAGCACAGCGGAATAACATAAAGATTATTATTATTATCAACAAGGTTCTTCGTCACCATCTCTAACATATATTTACAGCCCCAATTCTACTTGATCAAGGTAGAACTTGTTACACACCTTGTAACAGGGATCAATGACTTAATCTTGAGTCTGAACTAACTAAACACTAACCACTAACCCTAGATGTTTATAACTTACGTCTAGGTTACACACACACACACACCTTTGGTATTTTACATCTTGTACGTACTATGAAACTAATGACCCTATGTCTCTTTATATACTAGAGACATCTAGGGTTTACAAGAGGAATTATAATACAATTAGGAAACTAAATATTCTTCTAGAATCTTTCAAATCCTCCATCTTTTTGTAGTTTCCCTTCTTGTCACTTCAAGCCCTTCATGTTTCATTCTTCTTGTTTTGTATCATCAAATCAATAAAACCCAACAATCTTCCCCTATTTGATGGTAACAAAACAATCACGAATCTTGAACGAACTTCCCTAGGCGAAGTAGAGAAATTGAGATAATTAAATCTCGCCATGAATGAAACAAGTCTTGTCTTCCCCTTAAGCCATGCCATGCCACTCTGAATCTCTTCTAACATCTCTTCCCCTTTTTGTTATCAACAAATAGAGAACATATGTAAACAGTAGAAACTTCCCCTTGAGTGGTGCATGAATATCAAATGATTAAAACACATGATAAAATACTTCTCCTAAAATCAATGTGCTAACCATCTTCATGATTCTTCAAATCTGTAAGATCCTTGTAATGATCACTGATGAAGAAAATCAAGTATAACGAATTTGATGAAGAAGTAGAATAACCCAAACTTGTGCCTTATATCTTGTACTAACCATGTGACTCCAAACTCATACCAAGAACCAAAAATATGAGTAGACCGCAACCTCTTGACGAAATCCTCAACTAATATGAGACACTGAGCACTACAATGTAACTCCTTCAAGTGATAGCAAATGTGTCATTAAGCACCTTCAGTTTGTAGATAATACACCAATTTGCTAGATTCATCAAGAATTTGTCACAACTTTAACGCACAAACAAGTTACCTCTTGCTATAAGGTATGATAAGAACACTCATCCAAGAAACTCCACTTCAACTTCAAATAAGTGATAAACAATCTTCTTCATAATCAATTAATCAAATAAACCAAATAACGAGCCTTTTGAAACCTTTAAGAACATAAACTTCTTCTTGTGTGTGTGAACCAAATAATCTTCTGTGTGTGTAATCCAAAATCAATCAAACTCATATGTACTTCCCCTTATTGCTCGTAAACAATGCATATATAGAAACTCTTACATGTCTCCATAACTCATCTAAACACATCAGTACTTTGTAATGGCACTAGCAGTACTTTTGATAAACGAGCAGTACCTTGAAAAATATCGAGCAGTGTGTTGCAAAGAACAACAGTACTTTCAAATTCACGCAGCAGTACTTTGGAGCAGTACTTTGTAACAGTTCTTTATAGCAGTACGTTGAATCATAGCAGCAGTAGTTTACGTTAGCATAAATACCATCTTGAATCAACGGAGCAGTACTTTTATTCGAGGACCAGCAGTACTTTCATGGAGAGAGAAGTACTTTCGAAAACAATTCCTTCAATGTTCATTCTATCACTTCTCCAAAAGACGACGACAACAATTAAAGCATCTTTACTGGCCACCGTCCCATGTTGAGTAATAACCAAAAAATAGTATGAGGTATAAATTGATTGTGAATTAATTCTTCCATGCGCTAAGTGACAGCAATCATCAACCAATCTTTGTATATTAACCGGCCCACAGTCCATGAGTAATCATAAACATCACCAATTAATTCTACCACAATTCTCATCCAATATCGACCTTCATTAATAGTACGAGGGTTTAATCCTTATTTACTTCCAAAATACGAAAAATGCTGCTATCTTTTAACCAATCCACGTGAATCTCTCTAAAGAATTAATTCAACACCAACCCATGATCATTAATATTGTTTCAACCAAACTGTTCCACGTAGACTTTACCAATCAAAGAATGATGACCATAATCTAGAAGTTTATCCCCACAACCTTAAACACAGTAAGATATTATAATTATGATGATTCACAGTTGTACTATGTGAATACAACAATCTTCAATTATATCATCCCATGATCACATAATATTATCGACAAATATAATAAATAATACTAGGTTGTTTTGTCGCATCAGGTAAACATTAATTCGATGTATCATAGAAACCGTAAAGATCATCATACCTTCTCACAACAGCTTTGTTTTATAAATAATAACCTCCAAACATCATAAAAACTAACTTCCATGATTAACGAATGAGAGTGGAAGCAAAAGCATGAAGTTAATTCAAGAAAACCCTAAAATTCGAAACAATATACCTTTTTCTGCAGCAGTTTTCGACACCCTATATCTTACTCATAAAAGCTCTAATTCAAGATCCCTCCGCTGAAAGGTTAGCTTGATATACTGAGAGTCTCCACAAAAAATTTCAGCCCGATCCAACGGCTAACGAAGGAGATATCGCTGTTTGAAAACAGCCCTGCAGAAAGGTTACGAAAATTATACCAGTTACGAATTTTTCTTCTTTTCTTCGAAAAACCTTGTAGATCCCTAGATCGAGAGCCCCTTGCTCTGATACCACTTGATAGAACTTATGCACACCATCTTCTATAAGTTCTAGGACCGTTTTGGACTCCATGTTGTTTAGACATTGATCTAGGATAAATAATAAAGCACAATAACAATGATAATAATAAGCACAGCGGAATAACAAAAAGATTATTATTATTATCAACAAGGTTCTTCGTCACCATCTCTAACATATATTTACTGCCCCAATTCTACTTGATCAAGGTAGAACTTGTTACACACCTTGTAACAGGGATCAATGACTTAATCTTGAGGCTTAACTAACTTAAACACTAACCACTAACCCTAGACGTTTATAACTTACCTCTAGGTTACACACACACCCCTTTCTTATTTTACATCTTGTACGTACTATGTAACTAATGACCCTATGTCTCTTTATATACTAGAGACATCTAGGGTTTACAAGAGGAATTATAATACAATTAGGAAACTAAATATTCTTCTAGAATCTTCCAAATCCTCCATCTTTTTGTAGTTTCCCTTCTTATCACTTCAAGCCCTTCATGTTTCATTCTTCTTGTTTTGTATTTTCAAATCAATAAAACCCAACAAAAATCTTGCTAGACGTGGCTCTTGATACCAATTGTGGAAAACTAGAAGGGGGGGTTGAATAGTTTTACGTCTTTTTCGTTTTATAAAAGTTTGCTTTTAAAGAATAGACGCAAATTTCAAAAATCTTTGATACAAAAATATAGATACTATTTTATTCACACTTTTCGTATAAACACTACTTATATAGAATGTTGAGTAAGAATTATGATTTCATATATCACATATAAGTATATATGTGTATATGTGTTTTAATATGAGTATATCCTTTTGGTTTGTTTATATAAAATTAATGTTGTGAATGGAACCTAGTTTGGTCTTTATGTGAAATCAATATATGCACAACACAAGTAATTATAATTATATACGAAATGCTAACAAGTAAGTAAACAAAGAGTGAGAGATGGAAAGATCAAACCGAGAGACAACGGATTTATAGTGGTTCGGCTACAAGGACACCTTCCTTGCCCTACTCCACTCCCCGAGCACCGAACTCGAGAGTTTTCTTCACTAAGTCAATAACCTCCCTTATGGCGGAGAAAACCGTACACACCTTAGCTTACACCAATTTAACGACACAAATCTAAATGTCGGGTTCTAATCGTAGCTAGAACCAATCTCATAACTATAATCACAACACAACTTCTTCTACACTCTTTCACACCTTCTACACTTCTTCACACCACTTGTTTCATCACACCTTCACAACTTCGATCTATCTACTAGTTCAAGACTTATACTTCTTCACAACTTCTAGGTTTCTAAGTCTTCTCAACTTTAAGGCTTCAACTTCTTTGTCTTCACTACTAATCTCTACTACAATATACTACCATTTCTTATATCTCCTACCACTAATCCTATGCACCTCTACTTCTTTACTTCTAATACCACTTCACACCTTCAACAAATCTAGATCCTATATCTAAATATAGCCAACCAATGTATACACTTTATACACCAAAGAATGAATGATTACAAGATGAAATGATCAAACAACTTAGATAGCAAGATGATACTAAGTTGTAATACTTCTAGTCTTGATAGATAGAGGTATTCTTCTCTATGTACTTGAGTGGATGAAGCTTTGGATCACTTAGAAACAAAGACTTATGAATTATATGATCAAAGGATTTTTGAGATAGAAATGGAGGTTTGAATCAGAAAGTTTCTAGTGCAAAAAGGTGAGAAAAATATGTGGAATGATCCAGCATTTAAAGGGCCAGAAAACACTGTTCTGGAGCGTGCCGGTCCCCTTAATTAGGGGGGCGGTCCCTTAATGATTAAGGGGGCCGCCTAGTATAATTAAGGGGGTCGCCCTCCTAAACGTTGGAATTTTCTGTCCTTTAATGAGGAAAATTTTTCTGGATTAGATTTGCCATTTTTGGTTGAAAATTTGAATTCACATATTTGTAATGAATTAAACATATTCTTTTGATTCCAAAAATGTTTTATAAAAGATATAAACTGTTTTGTGACATTTTATAAAAATCTAGGGACTAATAAAAATTTTCTTTGATCTTATAATGCATTTGCCACTTTGTTTATTCATACCTTAAGTGATTAGATGGTGAAAGTGAGTATTTACTACTAAATACTTATTTACGTCATAATCTTTGGTTTGATGAGTTTTCATTTTGTGATTATCAAAACATAGAGATATCGAAAGATATGAATAACTTTTTTAGTCAATTATTTATATCAACACATTATGATAGCTCGTAGTTAGTTTAATACTTAGTTAGTAGTAGTTTAGATTAAGTAACATCGTAGAGGAATGACGGGTCTTTACCCACTGTATACATGATCCACAGCCCGGGAGTGGGCGTTTATGTTGTAATTATAAATACCCCTCTCCCACCAAGGGAAAGGGTTGGACCTTTCATTTGCAAGTAATCTAATATTTCTTTTTCTCTCATTCTCTCTAAAGGTTCCATTCTTTTCCTTCTTCTTTCTAACCCAACGCCACAATACCACCATGTTCATCATGTTTGTGACTTAGTGTTTATCCTATAATTGGTATCAAGAGGTTTCATCTTAGGGCCTTGAATATTCGGATTTGGTGTGGTTTTTGTGGTTTTTTGTTAGTTAGAAGAGTTTTTCTTTATAAACATCTTGGTTTGATCTTTCTAATGTTATATGATGTGTTAAGGGTGTACTTTTTTGATTAGTGGTGTTAGAACTACTTAGTTTTTAGGTTGGATAAGCTATATCATTCATTGGTTTGAAGTTGTGATTGTTTTTGGGTCGTTTTCTTGTTAGCGGTTACCTTCACTGTTGAAGTTCTTGGTAGTGATTAGCTCAGGTGAAGTAGCGATTACCTCTAGCGATTAACTAGCTTTTCTATTTATGGACAAATGGACAAAATCGCTAGAAAGGGACGGTTTTGGCGGTTAGTGGTTAGCGATTAGCTTCTTCAGCGATTAGCCACCTAACGTTTACCTCTTCATGCGGTTAACTCTGATTACCGTTTAGCCAAGCTTAGCGATTACCTCATCTTGTGGTTAGTTACTATTAGCGGTTACCTCATCTAGCGGTTTATTACGATTAGCGATTGCCTCTTCCAGCAGTTTGCTACTCCTAACGATTATCTCCTGATTGCGGTTACCTGAAGATAGAGGTTTTCTCCAACTAGCGTTTACCTCCTGCTAGCAATTACCTCTATTTTCCTGTGATTAATTTTTGTTGCTTGGTGGTGTTTAGCGATTAACTAAGTGGTGAGATTTTAGTGATTAGTTAACCATTTGCATTTGGTGAATTGTTTTAACTTAAGTCGTTTCGATCAATCTGATTGTGATTTGACGTTGTGAGTTAATTCTTACGACTTGACTTATTTCAATCGGATTATATTGTAAATTTACTTGTCGCGACTTGTCACTTAGTGCAAAGTGTGACCCATCCGATACCTTTCTCTAAGCCTAACTCGCTAAGTACATCTTCCAGTTTCTTTTGTTGACTTTAGTAAAATCCCTGGAAAGAATCGATTTATCGGTTTAAGTCACAAGAGCTGTCTAAAACCGTTTGAGGACATTGTCATGGCAAATATTTCTGATGATATTCAAGCTGCAGGGTCTGATACCCGACTTCCTATGCTCGATAGGACTGACTATGAATCATGGGCACAAAGAGTCAGGCTTTATTGTCGGGGCAAGGAAAATGGTGAGAACATTCTTCGATCAATTGATGAAGGCCCCCTGCAGATGGGTACAACAAGGGATGTTATCTCTACTGCTGATGATGGAACCGTCACCTTTGGAATTGAGAGGCCACGTACCTAAAATGACCTTAGTTATATTGAAAAGAAGCGCTATGATGCAGATATTTGAGCCTCCAACATTGGGATACAAGGCTTACCTAAACATGTTTACAAGCTAATCAACTTCAACACTGAAGCAAAGGCTGTTTGGGACAATGTGAAAATGCTTCTATCTGGCTCGGAGCTGACCAAAGAAGACCGAGAGTCTCAGTTGTATGATGAATTTGAGCACTTCAAGATGAATCCTGGTGAAAAGATTACAGACTACTATGTCAGATTTCACAAGCTTGTTAATGACATGAGAATGATCCGAATGACAATGCCTAACATCCAACTCAACTCTAAGTTTGTCAACAACATGTCTCCCGAGTGGGATCGCTTTGTCACTGCAGTGAAGCTCAACAAAGGTATGAGAAATACAAACTATGAACAGCTGTTTGCGTACTTACAGCAACATGAGAAACATGCAGCCTTTGATCGTCAATTAAGGGAAAAACTCAATCGAACTACTACCAATGACTCACTTGCATTCATGACTAGTACGTTGCCGACTAATCAACCTCTATCATCAGTGGATCACTCATCTCTACAATCACCAGTTTCCATGAACACCCATCTCGACTCAGAGTATTCTCTTACTGATAAGATGATTGACAATCTCTCCAACCAAGTGTCTCTACTCGTCCAGCAATTCAGAGCTACACTTCCTCAGACCAACAACCAACTTAGAGCTTCATCTAATCCACGGAATCTGGTTGTCGTAGAAGATGGAAGAGTGATGGTACAAAATGTTCAGGGCAGACAAAATGTGAATCAAAGGAATGGTGCTCGAGGCAATGGGCAGAACAGGTTTGGGAATGTTAATCAAGGACAAGGAAGGCAACCTAAATGTTACAACTGTGGAGGTTTGGGTCACATCGCAAGAAACTGCACACAGCCAAAACATCCTCAGAACTCAGACTACTTCAAGGATAAAATGTTGCTCATGCAAGCTCAAGAGAATGGAGATGTGCTTAATGAGGAAGACTTGGTGTTTCTGGCTAGGGATGAAGGGAATACATTTGATGCTAATGTGGATGATCAAACAGTCCAAGATCTAGCTCTTAATGATCCAAAAATCTTCCAAGCTGATGATTGTGATGCCTTTGACTCGGATGTTGATGACGAAACCATTGCTCAGACTCCTTATTGCCAACTTTTCATCAACCGTTCCAGCACCACAACAATCGAGTCCCTACAAATCATCCATCATATCTGAGGTACTAAAGTTATATGATGAATGCAAAATTGGTGATGAACAGAAGACGTTCAATGATATACGACCAATTAATGATGTTGAACAAAATGAGGCTGAATTGGAGAACAATAATGTTATTCCAACTGAGCAACAATCGGAGCACAACATTAATTCTGACGTATCTAGTGGAATGTCTCATGTTGTTTATGACAACAATGTGATGCATGAACAAAGGATTCATAACAAAGTACAACAAACAAACGTTGCAGAATTAGATATTGCCAATATGGGAAATAGCAATGTGGTCCCATACGAACAATATGTAAAGCACAACGCTGAATTTGTTGTATCAAGTGATGCATCCTCTGTTGATGATAATATGTGTGAATTACATGAGTACACTGCTGTTGCACCTGATGACACTCTAACCACTAGGATTAATATTCTTAAGGATCAAGAAATGTGTTATGAACAACGTTCAAAATTTGAGCTAACCGAACGTGAACAAAAGATGGATTGGCAAATGCAGGCTTATATAATTGAACATAACATTAAGGAAGAAGCATTAAAATAAGAAATAAAATCAGTTCAAAATCAACTTGAACAAATGGTTAAGGAAAAACTCAGGAGAGTTTAAGTGTTCTAAAAGGTGAACTTCAAGAAAAAGAAACTAAACTATTAAATGAATTTTCCAACCTTAAGGAGTTGAAAACAAACTTTAAAACAAGTTGTACCTGCAAGGCCAAACCATACAAACAGCTCAAATGGTTCAAAAGCACATGAAACTAAGGGATAAGCATAGTGACAAGGATTTAGGTGTGCCTAAAACGAATTTCCTTAAGAGCGTTAGTGCCTCTCAACCGGCCCTGTATGATGCCAAGGTTATGCTTACACCTAATCATGCCCCCCCCCCCCCCAAATAGTTGGTCTGATAAAGAAATGGATGAGATTGAATCTGCCAATAGAGAGAGATTTGATAATAAAATGAAGGATCCCAAGTGCGTTAAACACCATGTCATTGTTAAACCCCATGACTATTATGAACAAATTGTGTGACTGTTTTTGCACCCCAAACTAAGATAGTACCTGAGCAGGTATTTTGGCCATTAGATGTTGAGAAAATGAAAGCTGATGAACTTAAGGCAAAAATTCCTCAAAAGTTTGCTACCCCTACGGTGTATCCCCCCAATACACCAATGCATTTAGTGCAGTTGTCACTTCCCACACAATGTAAAACTCTTATTAGCATATATGTCCTTTGTCAAATGTTCACTGATTTTGATAAAACATGCAAAATGAGAATCACGCCAACGAGAATTACTGAGAGTGAAAGGGGTTTTGAGCTTACAAAAGAGTGTTACTTAACTGGAGTTATCCCATTTTTTAAACTAATCAGAGAACACTTTGAGGGTTTGCAACAGTCCCTTGAAATTGAACTGAATGAAATGAAAGAAGTGTTTAAAAATGTGGAAAATAAAGGAAAACAAACTGCTATAGATCTTCAACATAGTGAGATTGCCAGGAAAAATATTCTTATCATGAATGACAATTTGATTGCTAAATGTATTGCTCAAGATGTGTTCTACACTGCTACAGGTTCTACATTAAATGCTTGTCAATTTCATGAAATGTCTATTGCCTTGAATGTTCTCCAAAATCGTGTTGTTGAGCTTGAGGGGGAGAATTTAAAACTGCATGAAAAAATTCAAAATGATGATCATGACAACATGGTCAAAAACTTTTCTAAATTAGAAGTTGATAATCTTAACCTACAATTAAAATATCAACATTTAGAAGAAAGGATTAAAATATCAAAGGCCAAGACATCTTCTGATGTTCCTGAATTTGATACATATTTTGAATTAGCAAAAAGGGATGAAAAAATTCAAGCTCACACGAACACGATTCGGAAATTGAGGGCTCAAATTGCCCAATTGAATGATGTGATCGATTCCAATAAACCAAAGTCTGCAGATTCTCAGGATTTTCAACTACAAAACATGATCTACAAACTCAAACATGAAAATGATTGTTTTAGAAATGAAAATTCAAAAGTCAAACAACATTACAAAGAGTTATATGATTCAATTAAGATCACACGTGATAAAACCGATGAAAAGATAACTTCTTTAATTAATGAAATTGAGAATCTAAAGACCAAGGTGAAAGGGAAAATGCATGTCACTGCATGTGACATTGTTACTTCAAAGGTCTGTGAATGTAAAAAGTACGCATGTGAGGCCGTGTACATTCCACTTCCCATTAGGAACAATGAGTTGGTCCATAGTGGTTACCTTAGACATCTTAAGGATTGCCTCGACATGACTCGTGAGACCATTAAAGAAGATAGAATGGCAAGACCCTCTGATAACACACTATTAGATGTTAGTTTTCTCACCAAACGGTTACAAGAACTATTAGAATATGCCATAGGAACGTGTCCTAAGATTCCCAACATGCTAGATAGAATAGCTACATCTTCATCTAAAAATCTAAATAAGCATGTTACATTTGACATACCTTTGGCAAGAAATGAACATAGCACATCGCCTCCTAGAAAACAAACAACTATACAACAATCTAATGTTCCCATCGTTAATTCTACAGGAGTAAGCAATGACACTAAAGCTAGCAGGTCAAAGCCTTATGGCAATACAAGGAATGATAGGACTTCGCCAGCTAAGAGTTTTCAAGGGAATAAAGTAGAAGACCACCCTAGGAACAATAAGATTGATTTGAATGAAAAGAATCGTGTTGATTCTAGTATTAGCTATAAGCGTACTGTAATAATTCGAATTCTTATGCTACTTGTAAGACATGTAATGGTTGTTTGATTTCTGGTAATCATGATGATTGTGTTGTGTCATTTTTGAAATCTTGTCACCCATCCTTAGTTAAAATTGCTAAGCAACATAAATTGGAAAACTCTACTTGGAAGACCACAGGAAAAAATTTCACCAATGTATGATACCAATGGAGACCTACAGGAAGGAAGTTCACTTTAGGAAGTCAATGCCCATTAATAGATATGACCAATCCTAAGCCTTTAGAGGTTAAGAAATGGAAGGCAACTGGTAGAAATTTCCCTTTAGTGACACAATGCTTTGATGACAAGTCAGTAGCACCCACTAGTGCTGTTTCATCTGTGGAAACCATTGCATGTACTAATCCTGTTTCTCCTAAGTATGTGTGTGCCAACCAATTGGATCCCAACCACACTTGGGGATCCACGTCTTTCAGTTATCCATATCTGTCTGGTTTCAAATGCAGGTTATACAAATCGTCCTGTGGTATTTGGGCTCAGGCTGCTTAAAACATATGACTGGGGATCGCTCTCGGCTCAGAAATTTCGTGAAAAAGTTTATCGGGACTGTCAGATTCGGGAACGACCATTTTGGAGCCATTATGGGCTATGGTGATTACGTGTTTGGTGACAATGTGATTTCTAGAGTCTACTATGTGGAAGGACTTGGGCACAATCTATTCTCTGTTGGACAATTTTATGACTCCGATCTCGAAGTTGCCTTCAGAAAGCACACCTGCTTTGTTAGAGAATTGGATGGAATTGATCTTCTTAAGGGAAGTCATGACACAAATCTGTATACCATCTCTATCGAAGACATGATGCGATCCTCTCCTATTTGCTTGCTCTCTAAGGGCCTCAAAGAACAAATCATTGTTATGGCACCGTCGTTTGAACCACCTAAACTTCAGCACCATTAATGAACTTTCTCGCAAGGATCTTGTTCAAGGCATGCCCAGATTGAAGTATGAAAAAGATCATCTATGTTCTGCATGTCAATTAGGTAAAAGCAAGAAGCACACCCACAAACCGAAACCCACCAACTCAAACATAGAAGTTCTCCATACCCTTCACATGGATCTGTGCGGACCCATGAGAGTGCAGAGCTTCAATGGGAAAAGATACATTCTCGTAATTGTGGATGATTACTCACGATTTACATGGGTGAAGTTTTTAAGATCCAAGGATGAAACTCCCGAAATCATAATTAAAATCATCAAGCAGCTGCAAGTAAGGCTTAACAAGACCTTTAGAATCATTCGCACTAACAATGGAACTGAGTTTGTTAACCAACAACTCTCTCAATTTTATGAAAGTGATGCGTGGGAATTGCACCAGGCTTTACCTCTCGAGGGATCTTGAGAAGCTTACAACCCCCACCAGGCAGTGTACCTGATCGTTGTAGTATAGTATAGTGACAAGTATCGGGGGATTGATTGTTCAACTCAGGAATAGTGTCGCTATGATTAGAAAGCCTAAAAACTAGGTCTAGAGGTGAGGGATGATTCTTTTTGTATTTTTATATTTTATAAAAGCAAATAAAATCTCGGGTTTTTAGAGGAGTGGGCGGAATTAGTTGCTAATCAACTAACCCAATAACTAAGATGCAATCAAAATAAAATAACAATAATGAAAATAAACTAAATTACTAATGTGGTGTGAACAATATATGGGAGAATTGTGTTTACTTAGATTTCACTACTCCCTAGATATCTTTTACAGGTTAATTACTTGTTATAGTTGCGTGGATGACGGATTGTATTCCTTAATACCATTCATGGGGTGGCGTAGTTACTTCCCCAATTCTATAAGCTCCTACTTCACTCCTATGTCGAGCCAGCTAAGATGCTCCTAACATGGGATCACTAGAATTCGCTCATGCATTAAATACAACCATAAAAACCTAGTACACATCGGTTCATGTTTCTTAAGACGTTCAAGCAAGTTACATAGGGATAGGAATTAGGTCGATCGGATACCTTTCATTATCAATTTCTATTTCACATTTCTAAAAGACATCAGCTACACATATCACTTTGTTATTAGCTACTTTCACATCTAGTGGTGGCTTAACCTCGCTAATTGGAACAGAAAATCTCTAACTAAACCTTTCGGATACAAAAGATCTATCTGCACCAGAATCAAATAGCACACGAGCAGGTAATAGATTCACAAAGAAGGTACCTGTCACAACGTCATATGTTTCCTTAGCTTCATCCACGGTCATCTGATGAACACGAGCTGGGGGTCTATGTGGTCTTTGGGCAGTAGGAAACCTAGGGGCCCCTGAAGGTCTATAAGAAGATGGCGCCCCTCGCCTGTCTGTGTTCCTCCTAGGTTCTTGTTGACGCGAAGGAGGAGGTCTGACATTTGGACAACACTCAGTCTTGTGATTTGGATCATAGCATTTCCTGCAAACCTGAGCTGGTTTTGGACAATCTTTACTAACGTGACCAGTTTCACCACAACTGTAGCAGGTCCTGCTACCTGCACGACATTCCCCTGGGTGATACCTTTTACAATTCGCACATAGTTGAAAGCTCCTACCCCCTGTGCTAGGGTAAACCTCATTTGGCTTAACTTTCTTCCGAGACGAACTAGCTTGCTATGTCTTTCTCTTAGGAGGAATCTCTTCCTCTTTCTTTGTTTTGTTATTACCAAGAAACACGTTCCGGAGGTCGGGGATGCTCGAAATAAAGAGTAAACATGGTATATTATTAGCTTCAAGAAAGGGGAAGGTGTGTGTGTTTTCTAGAGAGAGAAAGAAGGAAACCACACACACCTTGAAATACAATGAGACATCCAACCCTCCTAGTTGAGACTAGGAGGGGTATTTATACTAGAATACAAGCCTAACTTAGCACTATTGTCTAAACTAGTCCTTGTACATAGAAGGAGATGCTATTCCCGAATATAACATTACTTTTAAGGCTAACAATCTCTCCCCAAAGTGATGTTATATGGGAATAGCTTACAACGTTCCCTACAAGTAAAATTGAATACAAAACATAAGCGCAGCAGCTCTGAGAGTGGTTTTCAAACTTCATTCCTTCATTCAGCTTCCTGAATCTTCTCAGCTGCCATCTTTTTACTTGCAGAAGAACAATGTGAGCAAATCTAATTAAGGATTAAATCTGGTTTGACACTCTCCCCTAATTAGTGCTCTCCCCCAAACTGACAACCTTTCTGATGAATGCCCTGAAATTGAAGAAGTCTTTTGATACTTAAATGTAAACCGTCTTTAGTCTTCAAACACGCAGCGGAAAATGTAGAACAGACTGTCGACCCGACCTTCTTCAAGATTATCCATTCGGGGGAACTGAATATCAACATCTTCATCTCACCAAATGCATTCCAGTTATCTTGCGTAAAGCAAATCAGTCCATAACGTACACATGAAATGATAAGACCAAAGTAACAAGTTGAAACACCGATCATCTTGAATTTGTTGCCCGAAATTGGTGAAGGTGGATAAGGTAGAAGTACGTAGAAAAAGTTGAGAGGATAAGGATATAGAATCAACCAATCTCCGACACAAATCATTTCATAAATCATTAAGCCCGATCACGTGAACTTGTTGTGCGTCCTCGATGTATACATTTCTCTCCCCTGATGATTGCGATCTCATCAGAATCAGCATAACATTGTGTACATGAAGTATTAACTGAAAGCACTTTATCATTAATCACATAAGCCCGTGAGAAGATGTCGATAAACCCAATCTACTAACAATACCATTTGAAATTGTCTTACTCTTTATCAACCTCTGAATCAACAATGGCTCTCTGTTGTAACCCCATATGAAGATAAACCGATATGACGAATTTGAGAATGAAGTAAAATCCCTCAGACTTGTGACTTAAGCTTGTACTATCCTGTGACTAAGAACGGTGTACCTTATACCCCTAAAGAAGTGTAATAAGCACAATCCATCTTGACATATCCTCAACTACGTGAGACACTGAGCACTACAACGTAACTCCTTAAAGTGATAGCTACTTTGTAGAGAGAAAGAATCACAAAAGTAACTAGATATCCAAGTCTTCGTCACCATTAATATATGCCCAAACAAGTCATCTTCGCGGAAGTGAAGAAAGAAAGAAGATGAAATAAGTATACGCGCCCGTAAAACGTTACTTCAAACCCGAATAGATAATAACGAATTATCCCCATATTCACAAATATCCGATACTAGCCGTTGTCATTTGATTGTGATTCTTGATCAGGATCTTTTAAGCAATCCGTGGTGTGTTTTGGTGAAGCTTGAAATTCTATTTCGGGTGATTCGTAGTGATTTCGTATTTTCCCTCCAAAAGTAAAATTGGAAAGTTTTCTCACCCATTATTTGGAAATCACTATGAAATGCAATTCTAAGGTTACCAGAAAAATTTGAGTTTTGAAAATTTTTACCAAAATTTTACCGAAAAAAATTGAATTTTGGCCTAAAAATTTGAATTTCGGGCCAAAATTTTCAACGTTATACCAAATTTTGAATTTCGCATAAAAATTGAACGTTTAGTCTCCTCTCAAAAATAAATTTTACTCAAATTTTCCCGCCAAAAAACTCGGCAAGCTGGTTGTTTCTAACTCGGCACAACTTGAAACTTGGTATTACTTCAAACTCGGTAAGATGTCTAACTCGAAACCTGCTCTAACTCGATATTGTTCCTAACTCGATAATCCAATGAAATTTCGGCAGCGTTTCGTTTAGTAAAACCCAAGTGAAACCCTTACTCGATAAACGATAAGGTTGGATCAGCCTAACTCGGCAAAACATATATAACTCGATAACATGTAGCCCTAACTCGATATCAAACCAATAACAAAGAGTCCTAACTCGATAAGAGTTCTAACTCGGCAAAAGTCCTAACTCGATAATAGTTCTAACTCGGCAAAAATCCTAACTCGATATATACCAGCACCCTTACTCGATAAAATCAACCATAACTCGATAAAATCAATACCTAACTCGGTAAACCTTATCAAACTTGATAATAACAGAAGATGTAACTCGCCAGAAAAATCCTAACACGATAATCTAGGGCTTGAAATTCGCTGAATACATAAAAACAGCCCAAAACACGAGATTTTTCACCCAAAAAGACGATTTTTCACCACAAAACACCACGATTCGCCCCCGGTTAGCTCTGATGCCACTTGTTATTACCAAGAAACACGTTCCGGAGGTCGGGGATGCTCGAAATAAAGAGTAAACATGGTATATTATTAGCTTCAAGAAAGGGGAAGGTGTGTGTGTTTTCTAGAGAGAGAAAGAAGGAAACCACACACACCTTAAAATACAATGAGACATCCAACCCTCCTAGTTGAGACTAGGAGGGGTATTTATACTAGAATACAAGCCTAACTTAGCACTATTGTCTAAACTAGTCCTTGTACATAGAAGGAGATGCTATTCCCGAATATAACATTACTTTTAAGACTAACATGTTTCCTGTTCTCGGTGTAAAGCTGCATTTATGAGTTGATCCATGTTTTTCCAATCCCTAGCTGAAATAAACTGACAGATATCTTTTCGAATCATATCCACATAATGTTTCATAAGTAACCTTTCATCATTAGCATATTCAGGCAGAAAATGTGCTCTGTCCAGGAATGTCATGGAGAAATCATGTACTAACTTCGTGGTCTGGTGAGTACCCAATAAGTCTCGGCGAATCTTATTAAGTTCCGCCTATGGAGCAAAGTTCTGAAAGAGTAATTCCTTGAACTCCTTCCAAGTCATACTCCTAGCAATTTCTGGTGTTTTTGATGAAAGGGTCCAATTCCACCATGATTTAGCCCGATCGCGAAGGAGATTAATAAAAAAATTAACCCAATGATCCTTGGGGACCTTGCTGGTGGGAAACGCCCCTTCAACATCCTGGATCCATCTGTGGCATTTAAAAGGATCCTGTTCTCCCGAATAAGTCAGGGGCTTGCAAGCTGAGAAGTCAGTATAAGTAACTTCCTTAGTTGGCACGACTTGTGCAGCCAGCTTCTGATCAAGTTCTTTTGTGATAGCTTGAGCTATGATCTTACTAAGACATTGTGTATAATATGGTATAGTTGCTTCCTGTGTCTTGGCTACTTCTTGAGATATCAAATCTCTGATCTGTCTAGCCATAGCATCAGAAATAGGAGCATTATCATGCTCATCTATTTCTAGTGGATCGGGGGTTGGCTCCCGATCATCCTGTTCTGGTATGTCCACACGAGTCGGCCACTCAAAGCTTTCAGGAGGTCTTTCAGCCATATATACGCTGAAAGTTAAACATATTGCACGATAAGGGAATAATAAGAGTCACTGTAGTATTCATAATTCATTCCTTTAGTGTAACATAACACCGGTAAGTTCTCGTTATGTGATGCGATTATTACCACGTTGGCCAGACGTCGTAATAATTCCATCAAATAACCAAGTTCTTATTGTTACTATATTACACTAATAATGCGGAAACGTATGCTAATACTAATACTGATGCTACATAATAATGCGGAAGCATGTCTAATACTATAGGTCCTATAGAGCCTAGGTTTAAGTCTAAGTACCTATCTACAGTGGATACCTAAATCCCTTAAACCACAGCTCTAATACCAACTTAAAACGCCCATGCTATTTTTATTTTTTTAACTGATTTACCATAACACCACACTTATATTAACACCTAAAAACTTTACATAACATATATCATTCGCCTTGACTCGTACATGATCAAAATGGGTCAATATGGGCAAGAATGGCACTGTGCCAAACACCCTTGAACTATAAAGAACTACTTAACTATTTGATCATTATATAACCATGAGTTTATATGTTTGTACACAACATCATACAACCTAGGGCGTTTCTTGGTAAGAGAGCGTGTAGGGAAAAAGGCTCCATACCCAAGTATTTCACCAAGGTCTAGTTCTCAGTCTTCGTACCCTTGATTGCACTACCACTAGCTTCACCTATAATAAACATAACGAAGCAACCTAAGCAATAGCTTAGTGAGATAACATATAAAAGATACGAATCATAACATGGCATAATACTATGGTTACTTCGTATTGTTATTATATACTAGTCACCCACTAAGGACGTTGTGAATCCATATTGGTTCAATATAACTGAGAATGTTCTAGTCGTCCACTTAGGACGTCTAATTCATATATTCCATGACTTTCAGCCGCTTATAAACACTGATCATCCACAAAGGATGTCTAAGTCCCATTTAACGAGATGAGACACTAATAAAGGCTTGGTCATCCACTAAGGATGTCTAGGCTCCATTTTGGAGCATGTTATGACATAATAACATATGTCGTCCACTTAGGACGCAATACAAGTAGTATCGTGGAAATAGAGTTAAAATCACATAACTTAACCCAAACGGGTCATTCGGGGCTGTTTTGACCCGTCTAGCATAATTCACATATAAACATACTACAAGTAACTCATTTAGACACATAACGTATAATTGTAACATCATGAACTTGTAACTCAAATATACTACATGAACCTTAACATGAATACCATAATTAAAGTGGTACACTAACGGGTTATCAAGGATCCGTTTCTATGCTTAAATATGTTACTCACCTTGAAAATGCTTGAATAGAACACGAGCTCCCTTAAAGACGTCCCTGGCTAACTCTTATAACCTAGGAACACATAAATGACATGGAGCTTATTTAGAACATAACTAAGCTTATCATAATAAGCACTAAAAGGATAGATAAGCCATAAGGGAGTGTTTGGTTTGTGGCTTATATAACCACACCAACATAATTTCTAAAAGTTAACACAACAAAATGGTGTTATAGCACCTTAATAAGGTACCCATCACTTTTTCTAATCATTTATACATGATTACTAGGGTTCTTGGTGATTTCTCAAAAATCATAATTTCACATAATCATGTAAAATTCTACAATAACCCCATAATTGGCATAAAGAGATGAACTTTAGGCTTTACCCACAACTAGGTAGCCATAACATACTAACAGCAAATTAATATATGTTCCTTACCTCAAATTGAGTTGTGGAAACCTTAATTTATGCGTTTCTAGACTTAGGTAAGGTATTATCTTGCTTCAAACTTGCTCTAAATCAACTTGGAATCAAAACCCTAGATCACAAGAGGGTGATGTGTGTGAGTCATGAGTTAGAGAAGGAGGGAAGAGTTATCTAAAACCTTATAAGATATTTAAAATAAGTTTGATCATATGAAAACTTCAGTCCCTGGTGTAGGACCAATTCAAAGTTAGTCCTTATGCTTTAAATTTATTTTATAAGAGGTCCTTATGCTTATAAAACCTAATAAGAGTTTATATTTTATTACCTGAAAGATTGGGGTGTTACAGGTTTGTATTGAAAAAAAAAAAAAAAAAAAGATCTGGTGAAGTGAATTTGTGAGGCTGAAAGCGATTGTGTTGGTATTAGGGAGAATATAGTGAAATTGAAAATTACCTAAATGCCTTTCGATTAAGTTAAAAATATAATTTCAGTTTTCTATTTTCTTTTGACTAGTGCCACATGGTCAACTCTAATTGGTTCCTATTATGTTTTACTTTAAGGTGTTCACCACTTGCGCATATATATATATATATATATATATATATATATATATATATATATATATATATATATATATATATATATATATATATATATAGTGCAAAAAGTGTGACTGGGTTAGAATTGGGCTTAGTCAGAAGCGGGCCATCCTTGGTGGGTCATTCGCTGTAGAGTTCATGCACTAGTCCAAGTAAAGAGAGATATTCCCTGCACAAAGAAAGGTAAACCGTTAGCCTTACCGTGGGGACGAACCCCACGATGAAGCTCCGGCGTGAGAGTGAGTACAGATGTTATCAGAGAAATATCTGAGTGTTGGGATGAGTGAGAAAGTCATACCTCAAGAATATGAGTTGAGGTTTCATTTTATAAAGGAGCAATAAACACAACCTAAAACCAAACCTCAACACTTTAAGATTCAACACCCAAGCCTCAAATCTATACTCACATGTATATTCACAACCTAAAACCAAACCAAATACCGAACCTAAATGAGTAAGATTCAGCCACCCATACCTACTTTATATAAAAGCAACCAACACACACACAAACTCACGACACACATTTCTTTACTTTCTTCTCCCAAAAAACATCTTTCTTCTCTCTCTAAACAAAGAACCGCCGTCGTCATTAACCTCATAACTGCTCCCATCTGCCTCCCACCACCTTCGAAAACCCACCACCGAGACACGACGCCACCTCTACTTTTCTAAAGGTTTTCTCAAGTTTTGGGGTAAGTTTTATAAAGTTCTTTTATAGATCTATGTATTCTTCAAGTTTTGAAGGTTCTTTTTTATATAAATATATGTATTCCTTACGTTTTAAACTTTTTTTGTTTAGATCTATTTTTATTGTAAATTTGAGTTGTTAAAACATTTTTGATTTTTTTTGTAGATCTCAACGAAAAGAGGTTCCGCCGCCGCTGTCGCCGGAAGGAGTTGCTGCCGCTGTCGTCGAAGAGTTGCTGCCGCCGGCGCCGGAAATGGTAAGCTTTATTCTTCAAGTTATGCTTTTCTTTGTATCAATTTTACAGTTTTTGTTAGCTGTTCTCGCTGGCTCGCCGCAATATGCGCTTTTGCCACTGCCATTGGAAACTCCTGTTGTCTCGAGAGTAGACTGAGTAGTTATGGTTTCTTTTTAAATTATAAAGATTATGTAAATTTTAATTTACTTTTATGTAAGGCTTATTATTGTTACGTAAGTTTGTTTGTAAGTTTATGCAGAGTTTAATACAAATCAAATTTTGTTATCATACTTTTAAAGTTTATTGTACGATTTGCTTGTAAGTTTATATAGTTCCATGTAAATTTTGAAATAACGTTTATGTAAATTTTGTTGTAATTTTATGTAAATTTTGAAATAAAGTTGATGTAGGCTGTTATAAAGTTGGTGTAACTTTTGTTATCATGTTTTTGTTTTTATAGATTATGTAGATCCATTTGTGTATTTTAGTGTGTAAACGAGCGGGGGTACCCGTGCGTTGCTGCAGAAATGTTGTGGTAAGTTTCGATTTAACCCCGTTTGATAATCTAAAGCAAATAAGCTTATACGCCGAAAAATTAGGTTAAACAAGATTTGTGATTTTTGGTGTTTTGTAGAAGGTTGGAGGGAATAAGAATGAGGGATGGGAGCTAAACACATGGAGGTGAGTGAGTAAGCGTGATACTGTTTGTTAAAGTTCACATTCCCAAATTCTTGCGGTTTATGGTGCTTTGTATGAGAAATGGAATTCAGGATGCCGTATAGATAAATTATATCAGACCTGAGGGCCATCTCAAACGCAACCCACCATTGTTCGGTGTTCTTTGGGGGAAGGGTATTCCTATGGTTCTTTGTTATTCAATAATACTGCTATCTAAACTGTGGAAAAAGAAAATGTTTCTAATAAAGTTGAGGGTAGATTGTTTAGTTATGGATGTGTGATTTGTAATGTTTATATTTTTTTGAGAATTTTCTATTTACTGACTTGCTTTTTCGTTTGAATGATCACGAAAATGTAGGCCTGGATTCTGACTGCTTTAAAGGGGTTAAAAAGGACCCGCGTAAAATATCCAGCAAGTGCAGGCTAGCGACAGACAAAAAGGCGATCTTTGGGCATAGACCGGCTGTTCATGATCCTGGGGTTGAAATTGCAGTAGTAGCTAAATGGTGGAATTGAAGGTAAGCAACATATCTTTGACATGCTCTTTTTGGTGATATCTATTATTTAAGTATGTAGTTGTAAATTTGAGAATTAGGCCACAAATTATTTGGTCAAATATTGTTGTTGTTCCCTAGGTTTCTGGATTTTAATTGATATGAATTTTAGTGAATTTTTTTGTTAAACCTTTTGTACTACTATCACTAACCATTTATAGTGTAAAATGGTGTTCATGTGGCTTACGTTTTTTTAATGTCGGTTCCATGTACATTGTCGGCTGTCGATATGTTCTCAATTGCCTTCTTATTCTAACTTTTATGTTACTGTTGTTTTAGGCGAGTGTTATTCTCATATGCCACGTACGACAAGACATACCACGAAGAGAACAAGAACAACACAAAAGCGGTTGGAACAACAGTGACAGCAAGTGACCATATGACAGCCCGTGCGCGTGCAGGTTAGCAATGTGCAGTTACTTTCGGATATGTATTTGGGTATACCGTTTCCTCATTGGTTTGTTGTCTAACGTGCAGGGCCCCTACTGAGTATAGAACGTTTAAACCTTGCGACTACGTATGTTCGGTATGAGGAGAAGCCAGGTACCTCCACCAGCCGATCAAGTCCTTGGTATCATCGGTGCAATTCGTCATCAGATGACTGCTGGTGATTAAGGATTTGGAACTTTAGATGATGTTATTGCAAGGGTGGTGACCATGGCTTATTAGGAACAGGTAATTTCAGAATTGAAAGATGTTACTTATTGTTGTTGTATGTTCTTCAATCTTTGTCTCATTGTTATTTTTCCATTTGCGTGTCATGAACTTCCATTTGCTTTGTAACAAAACCTAATGTACAGTAAGTCAACGTAACGTATCAGTGCATGTATATAGGCATTAGCCCTTGTAAAAACAGCAAGTATAAAGCCGGTAGGCTAAACGCTTGCAACATTTTGTAAACACCAGGTATCTAGAGTAAATATGCAGGTGCGCAAACATAGGATGTCGCATTAGCTCACCCAGCTGTAAAATTGCAAGTCCAAAGGCGGTAGGCCAAACACTTGCAATATTTTGTAAACACGTTACTACCAATATATCTATCCATGTTTGTCTCTTTGCTCACGCTCACAGCTGCGAGAAACATAGAAACAAGTATATCAAACAGGTATGAATGCCCCTGCCGCAACGCGGCGGGTTCCTTCTTGTTCACATCAAATAGCACCGAGTATTAGTCACTTGAAAGAAGTGAAAAAGGACAAAAAGAAGCTCGGCTAAGACTACAACTTACGGAGTATCACATTTGGCTTTTTTCTTGATCAAATAAACAAGTAAATTAAAACTAAGATGACTTTGAACAAGTAATTAACTAAATAAAAACATGTGCTATGTTACTAGCTCAAAAGAGTTTCATGATCATATATCTGAAAATTGTGAAGGTTACGTTGCAAAATATTGAGAAGGTAAATGCTTGAATAGACTAATAATACAACAATTGGACTAATGTAGAGGCTAAAGATTCAAGAAAACAATAGCTGACAAAAAAGAAGAGGTTTGTTATAAATCCTTTTTAAGGGAAAAAAAATATATACGCTAACATACACTCACTGATTGACGAAAACATTTGAATATGGAGTAAAAGACCTTCGATATAAACTTATAAGAGTACGACTAAAATATAGATAAGAAGTATATGTAACACTTTAATTTGAAAACTGGCGTTGGGTTACTTCATGGAGAGGTGTTATGGTTTGCGTGTTTATCTTAAGTTTAGACGACTAAACATTATTAAACTCACTGCCATCAATAATGCTTGGAACGTTTTCACGTACATAACATCCTTGAACTGGCATTTAATTTAGAAATTTGCTACATCCACATAAAATCCCCACAAAAAACTCCCACTCGCTGACGTGTCAGCGGGTGATTGGTTTTTTGTGGGTTCCACATCCCACTAAAAACCAATCACCCGCTGACACGTCAGCGAGTGAGAGTTTTTTGTGAGAATTTTATGTGGATGTAGCATACCTCTTTAATTTAACTGGTGTCACGATTATGTGTGGCTATATTACTAACACCTCTAAATCAAAAAAATAAAAAGAAAAAAGGCACACATGTATCAACGCATCCGGATTTTGTCAAAACTTATAAACCGCGTAGGAGCGGTTACCCAAAACATACACTCTGTTCCCGAATTTATTTTCTGGAGTGAAATGGAAAGGTTTGAGATAGTACTAAAAAAATTTGTGTTATTGAGATTTTTTAGGAGGAGAGAGTAAAGTAAATGATACTCCCTCCGTCCCATAATTATTGTTCACATTTGACTTTTTTAGTCTTTAGCTTTCAACTTTGATCGTAAATATTTTTCTTTGTGATATATATTACTTGATGCAAAATATATAAATAGATTGAGTTTTAAATGTATTTTCATTCGTATAATTTTCATCAAGTATTATATAACACAAACAAAAAAATTTACGGTCAAAGTTGCAAAATAAAGACTTCAAAAGTCAAACGTGGACAATAATTATGGGACGGGGGTAGTAGTAAATTACATCAAAATTACACTCCTAATTTACTTCCCAAATTGGGATGAAATGGAGTAAAGTTGAATTTAAATCTCTTTTTTTTGTTACTTCATTATCTCTATTTTTTTTTTTCAACTCAGGAACACAAGATAAAAAAGTAATTTGTTATTCCTATCCTCTTTACTTCACCCATTTTTCCCTCTCCATCTATTTTCTTTCTGTTTTATACTCGGGAATAACATTATGATATAATTATTAAAAATCAACTACCGAAACTTAAAATAATGACATAGAAAAATATGGCCACAGGCGCATATCGAAGCTAGCGATTTTTGTTGAAGACTACACATAGTAGTCGCTAATTTTCGTAAAAAATACGGCCACATGCGCATATCCATGCCATCAAACTAACAATTTTTTGTAAAGAATACTAACGCTAATAATACAATTTGTCAAAAGAAACTATTCGCCGCCAAACTATTGTCGAAAACTAGACACCGCTGCCGCTAGGCGCGGGTACTCGGCTAGTATATATATATATATATATATATATATATATATATATATATATATATATATATATATATATATATATATATATATATATATATATATATATATTTAGTGCAAAAAGTGTGACTGGGTTAGAATTGGGCTTAGTCAGGAGCGGGCCATCCGCTGAGAGTTCATGCACTAATCCAAGTAAAGAGTGATATTCCCTGCACAAAGAAAGGTAAACCGTTAGCCTTACCGTGGGGATGAACCCCACGATGAAGCTCCGGCGTGAGAGTCAGTACATATGTTATCAGAGAAATATCTGAGTGTTGGGATGAGTGAGAAAGTCATACCTCGAGAATGTGAGTTGAGGTTTCCTTTTATCGGTAACAGAAATATTAGGGTTTCCTAATATTTTGCATATTGCTGTAGTGGCCAGAGTGAGACCCTTGTCGGATAAGGATCCGCAGCTTAATCGATGTTTATAGACATAAGCAGATTTCCAGAGCAGGGTCCGGTCCGCGAGCGTACTTCGGGAGTGCCGCTCGTATGAGTCCTAGTTCATCCGGAATGTGCCATGCTCGTGGTATGGGCTTTGGCCATATCTGGCTTATTGACTCGCTGGGCCGAAGCCCAGTTTGTTCACTGGGTCAGAGCCTGGTTTGCTTGTTGTGTCGGAGCCCGTTTTGTTTGTAGGGCCGGAGCCTGGTTTGTTTGAGATAGTCCGTGCCTAGTAGGTCTGCTATCCGTACTATACGTCATCAAGTCCCTCCAGTCTAGTGCGTTCATTGCTCGCGTGCTTTGGTAGCGTGCGGAGAATGTTTCTAGACTAGATTGTTAGTTCTCCGCTCCTGGCTTAAGTCCTTTATCGTACGAAACTTGCCTTGTCAGCGGATTAGATCGTTGGGGGGATCGACCATTTGTTTACCTTTCGAGGGAGCGGATTTTTCTTTTATTAGCTATCATCCTTATCTTTTTGTTTCTTATCGCGGCCGTTGATTTCAGGCGTGTTTTTTTTTGGCACGCCGCATTTATTTTAATCTCTTGGGAGTATCGTTTGTATAAATACCTAAGGTGGCGTGTTGTCATTTTTTTCTTTTCCTTTCTCTTTCTTCCGCACTTTTGCGAAATTCTTTCAGGCTTTATTTTTTCGTTACCTTGTCACTTGTTATCCTCCGGTGCTCGTATGGCAATAGCCAAAATCACATACGTTAAGTGTCATCTGACGCAAGAGAAACTGGACGACTTATGTCGTGAGTGTCACATTCCATCGTTTGTTAATCCGGGGAAGATTGGTTTGTACAGCCGGTTCTTTGATTATGCTGATCTCCGCTTGCCTTTTTCTGTGTTCTTTGTTGATGTTTTAAGGCATTACCAGATTAACATCTCTCAGCTTTCACTTTTTGGTGCGCGTAAAGTTTCTCACTTCGAGGTTGTTTTCTGTGCTCATAATTTTATCTCGTCGGTGGCTCTGTTCCGCTGCCTTTATGTCAAGTTTATAAAGAACGGCTGGGTGTCGTATAGCAAGCTTGCCAATACTGACACTTTTTATGATAACGCTTTGGATTCTATGAAGGGTTGGAGGGACCGCTTTTTCTGGGTTGACGCTTTTGCTTGCCCTCTTAACTTTCCTTGGTGCTCGACCAATGGTGTCGAGGGTGATCCGGGTCCAAACCCTAATGAGTATAGTGCGGAGGAGTATAGCACCGTTACTTGGGAGCCTGCTCCGTTTTGTAGGTACCCGGAGGCTTTCCTTTATTGGGTTGGCCTGAGCCGTGTTTGCACTTTTGATGAGTGTCTAAATACTCATCATTTTATACCAATCTGAGCTGCCAAAACATACAAAAACACTCAAATATGTATCAAAATACTTAAAAATATCTTAAAAGTGTGTTTTATATGTTTCAAATACAAAATATGCAAAAACAGATGAAAAACGTACAAAGTTTGCATAATTGGCAGTTTCAGTCCCTCAAGTTTCATAAATTGGCAAAACTAGTCCCTGGTTATTCTAAAAACATGAAAAAGTCATCAAAGGTCCTTTTTAATCATAAAGTTACATATTTAGTCCTTTGGTGCAAAGTTTCACAAAATTACAAGTTTAGTCCTTGTACTTTGGAAATTGACATAAATGGTCCCTGGGATGTAAAAACTTTGAGAAAAATCAATTTTGGTCCTTATACTAATAATCTTTTGCAGGAATGGTCCTTGGTGTGAAGTTTGGTGAATTTACATGATTGGTCCCTGAAGTTTCACAGTTTGGCAAAACAGGTCCCTCAAAGTTTCAAACTTGACAGTTTTAGTCCCTGGGTGTTCAAAATGGGAAAATTATCATTAAGGGTCCCAGGGAATTCATAATTGTCACTATTAGTCCCTGGATGAAAAGTTTGGAGAAATTACATGTTAAGTCCCTGGAGTTTCAGTTTTGTCAATTATAGTCCCCGGGTATTTTAAAAATGAAATATATCAAAAATATCCTTGTACTATTCACATCTTGGCAAGTTTAATCCTTATATGAACTTTGGGAAAATGCCACATCATACCCTCAACTTTCACCAAACTACAAAAATGGTCCTTGTTTTAATAATACCAAACGGATCCTTATTATTATTATTACAAAACAAAACCCAACCCAACACTAAAAGTCCACCCCATCCATTTGCTGGCCCAACTCCAATCCTAGCCCAGTCCACCCTTGGTCAATGCCCGGTCAACACAAACCAAAACCACCCCAGCTTACCTTTTCCCTCCCAAATACCACCACCACCTCTGCTACTAAACCACCCTGGTTTTTCACCCTCCACCTCACACCCCAGCTGTCCTACCCACTACCCTCCACCTCCACAACCTTCCAAAACCCCTAAAACTTCTCCACGTTATCTACAGTACCCAAAGAACCCTTTGGCGCCAAGTTATCATTTAAACGGTGGATATGAGTTTGACCATTTCAATGGCTTAGATATGGTGGGATATGTCTCTGTGGGTCCCACGAACCTTAAAAGTCTCTACATAAGGAAAGAGAAGCAGAAGAGATAAAGCATTAGTGTAACCTTAGTATAGTTTAGTCGTAGGTAGTGTAAACTTCAAATTTTGTTGTAATTTTCAATTCAGTCAGTTAAATTCAACTCATTTCATGTATTGTAAACTTTATTTAATCTTTAATTCAAGTCAATTTTAAGTTTCAGTTGGTATCTCAGTTGGTGTTCACTTTTACTCAAAAATCTTAAGTTTGATAGAAATTGTTATTAGTTGATTACAAGTACTAATACAGCTCCCATAAGCCTTGACAAAGCTTCTGTAAGCTTTATTAGCCTTAGAATCCAGTTTAGAGTATAATTACAAAAATAAAAATAAATCAAGAAAAAAATAGTTGAAAAATAAAAATCAAGTTACAATCTGATTTGTGCAAGGAGCAAGATAAATTCTGGATGATCTTGGTATTAGAGTCCTATGGGGGACTTTAGGAAGTGAGATTGGTCCATGTTTCTGTGTCTCTCAGTTTGAAACCCAACTGTAAGCTAACTCTCAATTTTTAGTTCATGTAGTTTTTATTGTTTCTGTAGCATAATCTTAGTTCATATAGCTTTAATTAACTTTGTTTAATCTGTTTTAAGTATTAGAATCGTAGTTGTAGTTGTTATATTACAAGTTATAGTGAAAAACTTAGTTTAAGGGGGTGTTTGGTTTAATAGATACCTCTGTGCTCAGGGTGTTTGCTGGTGTTGTTTCCTCTTGATACATGTTTCTTTAGTGTAAATTAGGTCTGTGAAACCCATAACTTGGTCACTTATACAACCAAAAGTCAAAATCCAATTCTAATTCCCTTGACAGTCAACTGTCAAGGATTTTGGGATCCACAAGCCTTAAGTTCTAATCATAAGTAAGTAATTTAGCTAATTTTAGTTTAGTTCTAACTTAATTAGTCACAATCAATCATAAAATCAAGATAGAAACTCATAAAAGTCAAACTAGCAAGTTTCACTAAAAAGTCAAATTTGTCATTCTCAGATTTTTACAAAACTTCAAAGATTTGTTTAGAATTTAGGATTGGGATCTAGGACTTGAAACTTGTTATATTAATAGCCTACTAGCTCATCTTTGATTTCCTATAGTTGTTATATTTTTGTGATTTTATCTGTGGGTCCCACTCACCCTCAAACTCACTTGCAGGGCAAGGGTGTGCCCTGCTCATTCAGACCCAGTCCATCACCACCACTTTGGTGGTGATTTGTGACCACCTCAGTGGGCCCCAGTAGTCATACTTAGTTCCATAGAACCCCCCTCCTAGTAGGCTCTTAATATTGACCATTTGTTTGACCTGTACCTCAGTGGACCCCACCTAGAATAAGCCATAAAGTCTGTCCCTATTCTGTGTTGCTTTTGAGTTTTGGATTAGCTTATTTGTGCTTATCAGCTTATTTACTGAGCTTATTTGACCAAATTGAGTTTTGACAAGTCCAATCAACTTATTAGAACCAGATTTATCCATAGTGGGTCCCACATAAACTCATTTGAGCTTATTAGCCTTTTCAGTCAACAAAAGTCAACTGTGGAAGTAATAAGCTTCCACAGTGCTTATTATTAAGTTATAAAATTATTGTTTTTATTAAAGTTAGTTATTTTTATGTATAATATAGTTTT